>CM075815.1:28868279-29045779 GCA_037975025.1 Excoecaria agallocha
GTTAATAGCATATATGGAGTGGTTATATTAAAGGCATAAATAGAATTGTTGAAGAAGGAGTTTAATGGTTTGTAGATTCAAAATGTTTCAATTGCTTCACAAGAGTGTAGTGCATTTGAAGGGGCTAGTTTGGGAAGTAAGCCTAAGGCAATTAAATCTTACACTCAAGGGATAGGAGATGTGAATGTTGTGCATGACTTTAAGAGGAATGATCCATTTAGCAATTATTACAATCCAGGGTGGAGAAATCATCATAATTTCTCATGGAGATAGGGCAATCAAGCTTCCACTTCAAACACTCAACCTAAAGCTCCATTCAATCCATCAATAACAACTGTCCAAACCAATCACAACCAAGGATACCACCACACTTATTAGCCCCTGCAAGTGTAAACTTACTTTCAAGTACCTTATTAAACACCTCCAGTTCATCATTCTAACTTTCAAGCTCTTGGACTCCAAGCTAGACTATCCCTACCATAAGATAAAAAGCCAAATTTAGAGGATTTTTTTTCTAGTTTTATGGCTAGTAAAACTCATTTCATGTCTAGCCAAAATGCTAGGTGGAAATCACAAGAGCAATGGAATAGAAATCAAGATGCAACGATGAGGAATTCGGAGACTCAAATTGGGTAATAGGCTAATTCTATTTCTATAAGGTAGCAAGGTACCTTTCCTTCCAATGTTGATTACAACCTTAAAGAAGAAGCTACAGCAATCACTCTAAAGAGTGGTAAGGAAGTGCAAGGAGTTGATTAAAGTAAATTTTATTTTTCTTCTTATTCTTCTCAAGAGGTGGAGCCAACGATGGAGGTACTTACTTCTAATCTTAAGAATGTAGATAAGGTTCCAAAAGCAAACATAAAGGTAAGGCCATTCTAAATTTTGATTTTTCAATTCATGAATCACATTTACCTTTTCCCTTAATAGCTAGAAAAGATAGAAATGATGAACAGTTGGAGAAATTTTTAAATATTTTTAAGAAATTTCATGTGAATTTACCTTTTGTTAAAGCTTTGCTTAACATGCCGAAACATGCAAAATTCATGAAAGATTTATACTTTAATAAGAAGAAAATAAAGGGGATAGGAACGATTCAATAGTCAGAGAGTTATAGAGCCATTCTCACTCATAAAATTCTAGGTAAATTAAAGGATCCAAGGAGTTTTACACTACCTTGTGAGCTGGGAGGGAATTTTATTGAAAATGCATTGTGTGATCTAGGAGCAAGTACTAATTTGATGCCCTACTCAATTCGTAAAAAGCTGAAGCTAGGTGATATTAAATAAACCATAATGACCCTTCAATTGGTGGACTGATCAATCAAACATTTGAAAGGGATCATTTTAAGATTTGCTGGTTAAAGTGGGAAATTTCATCTTTTTGGTGGATTTTATAGTGATAAATATGGATGAGGATAAGAAGGTGCCTCTAATCGTGGGAAGGCCATTCTTAAACACTGTAAAAGCACTCATAGATTTATATGGACAAACTGTGACTCTTAAATTTAATGGTGAGGGAATGGTATTTAACGTGAACAAAGTCATCAAACACCGTCATGTGAATTTGAGGAATCACTTTGCTTTATTGATGCCACTGAAGATTGCAAGGAGGAAATGCAAGAAGGAATTTTTTTGGATGATCCATTGAAGAGCTGTTTGATGTATTCATTTAAAGATAAAGGATTAAACACAACTGAGAGTGATGTAGTGAAAAAATCGGAGAAAGATTGTTAAGAAGGTGATCTAAAGAAAGGAGGACCTAGACTTCCTAAGGGGGACTATAAAACTGAACTCAAACCTCTTTCTTGTCATTTAAAGTATTTGTTCTTCAAAAATGATAAGAAAACTATAATAATTTCTTTAATTTTGATTGGTGATGAAAATGAGTTGTATATTGAAGTATTTTGGAAGCACAAAAGAGCAATTGGATGGAAGACCTCCGACCTTAAGGGAATAAGCCTGAGTTATTATGCTTATCATATCTCGATGGAGGAGGATTGCAAACCAGTGGTGTAACCCCAATGAATGTTAAATTTGATGATGTAAGAAGTAGTCAAAAAGGAAGTATTAAAGTTGTTGGATGTATATATTATCTTTCTTATCTCATATAGTAGTTGGGTAAGTCTTGTTCAGTGTATCCCTAAGAAAGCTAGAATGACAGTGATAGAAAATGAGTATGATGAACTAATTCTAACTTGTACCACTACAAGTTGGAGTGTATGCATTAAGTTTAAAAGGCTGAACAATGCTACTATAAAATACTATTTCCCTTTTCCATTCATTGACCAAATGTTAGAGAGACTAGTGGATAGTAGGTTTTAATGCTTTTTAGATGGATATTCGAGATACTTGCAAGTCCCTATCATCCTAGAGGATCAAGAGAAAATATCTGTTACTTGCCCATATGGTACTCTTTATATTGCCCCAAAATTTGCATCTTACATGCATGGTACATTTTAAAGAATGAACATTAACCTTAGGATAGTTTTCAGGGTAATTATAGTAGAATAACATAGATAAATTTAAAAGTTCATAAGGCTTAAATGTGCTAAAGCCAAGGAAATCCAAGGATGATTGACTTGGTGGGAAGTTTGAATTAACCCCTAAATGAGAAAATAGGTGTTGAATGGAGTCCGGTGATACAATTTGAGAAAAAAAATTGAGCTTAAATAGGCCTTTTAAAATAGAGAGTGAAGATTTTACTTGGAACCATAAAAAGGGTTGATGAAAGTTTGACTGGGCATTAAAATATTTTAAAGACCTCTAAAAATTATTTTGATCATATAGACCCATTAAAAATAGTTTAAAGGATTTATTGGTAGTGAATAATAATTTTGTAGACAGTTTTGAAATTTTGGGTTTCGAACTGGTAGATTTTGTTGAAATGATATCAAAATGACGTGAAATTTTAAACACAAGTTTCTAAATATGTTATTGCACACAGGGAAAAATTTTAAAGCTTTTTGGCAAGCAAAACATCAATTTTAGAAAAATGGCAAAAAAACTAAGGTTAAATTATTTAGAGGGCTTAAAGGCCATATTTAATTTATCCAAGGGCATGAATGCCATTATAAAGGGGACCCAAAGCATTTGAAATTAGTTGGTGGGCTTGAATATTTGTAGGAATTCATATGGTGATGACAAGTGGCTTAAAAATAAGCCATTAGATCAAATACTAAATGATCAAATCTTGGCCATCCATTTTTCACACTAAAGGAAAAAATAAAGAAGTGGAGAAAACTCTTTAAATCTACCCATAAATATGCAGATTTCACCCCTTTTCTTTAAGAATTCTGAACCACCATTTTTCTTGGCTTTTCACCATTCTTTCTTCATTTCTCTCACCTCCCATCATATCTCAAACCCTAATTTCACCCAAATACACTAGAAAGTATCCTCTTCATCATATAAATTTAATTGAAGCAATAAGAAGCTTCACAGTGGAGAATTTCTAGTGAGAGAAAGCAATCCTAAAATGGTAAATTCTTAAGTTTTTGATAGAGCTAATTAGTGATTTTGTGATAGGTTGGTAGAGCATCCTTAGTAGGATTATTTAGTAGCAATTAGATGTTTAAATTTAGAGCATAGGCTCACTAATTTCTCCTTCATAATTTCGGCCTAAAGAGGAATTTTATGGAAGAGAGAAGAGAAAAAAGGAAGAAGGCAAGGGATAAGAGAATTAAGTGATTTCAGGCTACTCTAAGGTTAGTGGATACAAAAACTACACTTAATTTCATTCATTTCTTGAATTTTTCATGAAAAATTCAATATGTAACTATATGAAATTAAAGGGAAATGGGAAATAAATTAAGATAACATTATAAAATGATGTTTTAACATGAAATAAGTAATAAATGAGGAAGAAATCAAGCTTAGAATGAAGAATTATGTTGGGGCAGAATTATACATAATGTTATATATTATGATAATTTAATGTTATTTGGTATATTAAGCATAAAATGTGTAACACTAGGTTGAATAAGCATAATTTGATTAATTTGAGTTTAAAATAAAATATGGACATCATGTTGACCATGTGAATATAATGAGGCATTATTATGTAACTATACGAATTAGAGTAAAAATGTGAAATAAAATATGATAACTTGATAAAATGATAAATTAATATGATATGAATGTAAATTAGTAAAGAAAACAATTTAGGAATGGGAAATCTCATAATAGTTGAATTATGTACTAAAGGATAATATGAGATAATTTGATAATTAATAGAATAATTAATATGAAATACTCAATATAATGCATAAAGAATGCAATAGAATTTATAATAATTAGAAATAATAAGTAGACATAATAATGGACAAGTAAACATAATGATGTAATTAAAGGTAACTTAAGAATTATAATGTAAATTAGATGTATATTATCATATGGATTGTCAAAATGAACTTAAAAACATATATGACATGTGAATAAAGAAAGAATTATATGGCATGTATGAAAACACAATGAGGCCGAATGATACCTCTTATGAAAAGGCCATATTTTCATCATGTTTGGATATTATTTATCATATACCTTATGGTTTCACATATGACATTGATGAATGCATTGAGGATGAGAATGTATGATATGATACATAATGGAAATAACATAAAGTCTGGCATAAAAATATAACATAAAGTCAACTAATTAGTTGCCCTTAGTGTATAGTGGGTAATCTAGCATTATATTATATAATAACTAGCCATAGAGACACATATACTGCAGTACCACCATGAGATCACTATGAGATTTGATTTATTTCACACACTAAGGAGTAGCTGGTACATAACATAGGGTGGCTAGCTGGATCACATTAAGTTATGGTCCCTCCACCTATATTGAAGCAGTAGTATTGCATTAAAAGCATGATCCCTCCAGTCCATTAGTATCATTGGAGTCCTCGTCCAGTATATTCAGCTTGAGAATTTTCACTCGTTATCACTAGGGTCAAAATAGTAAATATATGAGAAAATAAGAATTAAATGACAAGTCATGCATAAGGAATGTTATAAAGGTGATTAAAAATACAAAAAATGTAAATAATAATTTCAGATAGGGTAAAACCTTAAATACATGAGAAAACAGGGATTAAATAAGAAATAATGTGAAAAATTTAGTTAATAGTTCAAAAAGGGAAAACTTATAATTATGTAAGAAAATAAGGACCAAAAGGTAAATTATGTATAAAGGATGTCATAAATGTTACTAAATAAGAAGTAAAGTGAAAAACATGATTAATAGACTAAAAAACTATAAAAATGTAATTAAGCAATAAATTAGGGGCAAAATTGTAATTTGACACCAACAAAGTAATTAAAGAAGTTAAAACAGTCAAATAAGTAAAAAAGGAAAAATTGTAAATAACAAAAATTTTAAGGACCAAAATATAATTTACCGCTTAATGAAGAAATGTAAGGACTAAAATGTAACTTTTACACTTAGAATGGAATGTAAGTCAAAAGAAGCAAAAATAGTCAAAATTAGAGTCAAACAAGGTCAAACATGGTCAAACATGATGAATGAAAGTTTAGGGACCAAAACATAATTTGTCACACCTAGGGACTAAAATGTAAATTTACCCTTTAAGACAAATTAGAAGATAAAGGAAACAAAAAGAATTAAGATTCGTGCTAAATGAGGTAGAATATGATAAAAAGAAAGTCTAGGGGCTAGATTGTAAATTTTACATTCAAGTAGGAATCATGTGAGAATTAATAAGAAAATAATTATAAAAAGGATTAAATAGTAAGATTAAGTCAATAAGAGAATCAAATTGATTTAAATTAACAAATAGTAACATAAAAGGATAAAACGGTGTGTGATGGCTATTTTCCATGACTTCATAGAAATATTTATGGAGGTGTTTATGAATGACTTTACTATTTATGGAAGGGACTTTTAGAGCTATTTAGAGCATCTTGATTTAGTGCTGGTAAGTGCGAAAAAGCCAACTTAGTGTTAAATTGGGAGAAATGTCACTTTATGAATTGGGAAGGGATTGTCTTACGGCATAAAATTTTTGAGAAGGGAATAGAGGTAAATAAAGCCAAATTTGAACTAATTAAAAAACTTCCACCACCAACTAGTGTGAAGGGTGTTAGAAGTTTCTTGGGCAATGCAGGGTTTTATCATAGGTTTATAAAGGACTTTTCTAAGATTATTAAACGTCTATTAAATTTGCTTTTGAAAGATGCTGCATTCGACTTTTCTGATGAGTGTTTGCAGGCATTTAACACTTTAAAGCGAAGGTTAATTTTAGCTCTAGTAATTATATCTCCAGATTGGAATCTTCCTTTTGAGCTAATGTGCGATGCAAGTGATTTTGCAGTAGGAGCTATGTTGGGACAGAGGAAGGAAAAATTCTTTTATGCCATTTATTATGCAATCCACACTTTGATGGGAGCCTAAATCAACTACACCACAATTGAAAAAGAGCTTCTTGCAATTATTTTTGCATTTGAAAAATTTTAACCATATCTTTTTAGAGATAAAATTATTGTTTGGTCTGATCATGCAGTATTGAGACATCTTTTTGTTAAGAAGGAGTCTAAACCAAGGTTGATTAGACAGGTTCTTTTGTGGCAAGAGTTCCATTTAGAGATCAAGTACAAGAAGGGAGTGCAGAATTTTGTCGCCGATCATTTTTCAAGACTTGAGCATGAGCATATTAAAAAGGGAGAAATCGAAGACATGTTAGAGCTTTCTCCCAATGAGTGCATTTGTGCAATATATGTTTGTAAGGTAGCCATTCCATGGTTTGCTAATTTGGCCAATTATCTTGTCAGTGGTTTTATACCAAATAACTATTCTTGGCAACAAAGGAAGAAATTGAAAGCTGATGCCCGACAGTATGTTTGGGATGACCCTTATCTTTTCAAGTTGTGTGCTAATCAAGTGCTGAGGAGGTGTATTACTAGAGAGGAATAAGAGGCAATTACCAAAGCATGTCATAATAGAGAAGCTAGTGGACATCATAGACCCAACTGTACGATATCAAAAATTTTCTAATCTGGATTATATTGGCCTACCATGTTTAATGATGTAAAAGTTTTTATTCTATGTGGGCAATATATCTAGGGGAGATGAAGTGCCATTGACTAATATGCTTAAAGTTGAGTTGTTTGATGTATAGGGTGTAGATTTTAAGGGCTCTTTCCTAATGTTTTTTTGGTTTGAATATATTCTAGTGGTTGTGGATTATGTCAGCAAATGGGTAAAAGCTATTTCCATTAGAACTTGTGATGCTAAGGTAGTTTTGTAATTTTTAAGGAAGTATATCTTTACCCATTATGAAGCACCCTGGGCTCTAATTAGTATTGGTGGCAAGCACTTTATCAACCATTAGTTCAAAGTTTTGCCGAAAAAGTTTGGCATTAGACATAAAATCACCACCCCGTATCATGTATAAGCCAATGGTCAAGTTGAAGTAATGAACCATGAGCTAAAGTCTATTTTAGAAAAAACAGTGAATACCTCTAAGAAAGATTGGTATATCAAGCTCATTGATGTATTGTGAGCATAGCCGACTGCTTTTAAAACACCTATAGGGATGTCTCCTTTTAGGCTACTTTTGGAAAGTCTTGTCACCTCCCGATAGAATTTGAACATAGAGCTTATTGGGAAACTAAGTTTTTTAATGTTGATCATCATAGTGTAGGAAGACATAGGGCATTGCAACTTAATGAATTAGATGAATTTTGATTTTTGGCTTGTGATCGTGTTGAGCAATTTAAAAAAAAAAACACTAAAATATAGCATGATAACAAGCTTCTGGTCAAGGAGTTCGTGCTTGGAGTGAAGGTGCTCTTATATGATAGTCATTTGTGACTATTTTTGGGAAAGATTAAGTTCACATGGATGGGACCATTTGAATTAGTGGATGCCACAAAATTTGGAGTTGTTACTATCAAACATTCGAATGATCACAAGGAATTCAAGGTCAACAGTCATTGCCTTAAACTGTACTTCGAATCATGGTTTGCAGTTGGTTGAAACTCTTACGAATGTTTAGTAAGTGTGTTCAAAGTCAAGCTGAAAACTTGCTAAATTCAAAACTTTTTTCTCTAACCTTACCATTTTAGTTAGTTGTTTATTTTGTTTGTTATTTTAGTTTGTAAACTTTTAGTTTTTCTTGTGTTTTGCTAAATGTTGTGGTGATTCAATTGAGGAATTAATACTTGCTTTAATAGGTTTGAAAATGAATGTGTTTATATTGATGGAAATAAGTGTCAAATTTGAAAAATTTTGCAGAAATTGTTTGAGCCACGGTAGAGACTAAATAGTCTCTGCGGTGACCAGTGTGAGTCTTTTAACATTTTTAGTACAGAATAGATAGGCATGACTAATGTGAGCTTTGAATTTATTTCAATCCAATATAGTTAACCACGATAGAGAATAATTAGTTTATGTTGTGGCCAAATGAAAGATTGGAATAGAGTTAGTCTAGAATGGTTAGGCAAGGCAAAGACTATTTAGTCTCCATCGTGACCTAGCAAAAAGTAAAACATTGCATTTTGATGTTATGTGAGAGTCACGGTAGAGACTATTTAGTCTCTGCTTTATGTTGAGGGGTTCCAACCACAACTATGCATAAAAATACCATTTTTGCATGTCTTTTGGCATTCTTTTTCATCCCTCTCTCTTCTTCATTGTAGTTTCGGTCCCTCTACTGCATTTCCATTACATTGTACCCAAATTTTGTGGATTCTCATCACCAAAAAAGTATCCTATCCCTTTATTCATTTCACATTCCAATTTTTATTTTATTTTATGTTATTTTTGTGGATTAAAGCATATGTAGTGTCGAGTTTTCAGTCAATTGATGCATATTTTGGGTTTACAATGTTAGTAACTTGAGCATGTTAGATTTTGGTTGATTTGCAAGTGTTAAAGTTCTTCAAATTTAGTGTATTACATGCCGCTTCTCTATTTTATTGGTAAATATTGTTTTTAATGATTATTGAACTTCTAGAATCATATTTAACCATACGAATTCAATGTGCATGCAAGGTATTTGACTTAATGCCTATAGGAGATATTTTTGGATTGAATCTCTGTTTAAATAGACTATTGATCCTGCTTTGTTCTACAATGACCATGTTTGTCATTTCGTTTTGGCTTCCTTTTAACGTTTGATCCTCAACATGTTTTTACTATCCTTTATCTTGGCCAAATATAATTTCATCAAGTGATAAGAGGCTACCTTACTTTGTTGACCATGAAACCAAGCCCTTGATCATTTGTTTTTAGATGAATCCATTATAGCATTAAAGTAAGGAACATTTGTTCAAGTTTAGTATTGTATGAGATTGCATTGCTTAGTTTGTATTAAATGCTTAGTTGAGATATATTTGTGTACCCTATGCTTAATTTGATCAAAATTCATATGTCATAATCATAATTGTTGCTTTCCTATATATTTAAAAATTACTTTGCAATTTGAGATGCTTTTTTTGTCTACTTGTTGGTACCCAATGCCAGTATGCATACTTGATGTATAAAACTATGTTATAAGGTGATTTAATTCAATGATGATAGCTTTAGACCTTTGATTACATTTGTTGTCTGTCATTTTTGCCAACTGCCAATGTGCACTTCTTAAGTATTGACATGGATATAATGCTATGAATTATTTAAGATAATTTTTAGCAATTTTATATATTGCATCAAATTTAGTACATTCTTTAAATCTTTTCAAATTTGCATTACAACCTTAATTATCAAAGTTCATGGTGCATGTTGCTTATATCATTTATTTTGATTCAGTTTATCTCTTTAGTTAGCAAATTTTGATGAGTTTTGCTTGAAAGACAATACCTTTGTTCTCAAATTTTTGAAGTGCATGATTGACATGTTGAGTTTTCTTCATTCTCATTATACTTACTTTAATTTTTGAGAACTCAACAAGATTAGTGTGTTTGTTCATTGAATGATTAATTTGTATTTGATTTCTTTTTTTTTCTGGCACCCAAATGATTAATAAAGAAAGTTAGATCTTCTTCATCTACACCTTAAGAACTTACAATAGTTAAGGTACCAAGTTGGATACTAAATAAATTCAAGGTCAGCTGGGCAAATTTTTCAAAAGCTAACTACATCCCCACGCCATATCTGGAACATGATGTACTTTTGGATTATACACTCTTAAAAGAGGTGAATAGGATGATAGCAAATGTTAGATGGATAGATTTTATAGAAAAGGTGTATGCTCACCTCAATAGGGACTTTTTGGTTATAATATGTATCAGAATTGGTCAAGATAGCCATGCAGATGAAAGAAGAGTAAGTTTTTGGCTTGACAGATAATCATACACAATGACATTCAATGAATTCTCAACTCATTTGGGGTTTAATCCCAATACTACAAGAGGTTTAGACAACCTCAATAAGCAAGACATCTAGAATGGGATTTGTGATAAGCAAGAGGACAGAAAAAAACACATCACTTGAGAAACCATGTGCTTAGGATTTTACACAGGTGGCTAGCTTTGTCAATTTTCACCCACATAGGAGGCCTAGGGTAGGTCAATGCAATAGAGGTTATTATGCTTTTAGGGGATGGTGCATGCCATTCAAATGAAAGAAGCTGTGTTTATTGCAAGAAAAATTGAGTAGGTCCAGACATTTCCAAAAATTCTAAGTAAGATATCCCTTAGAGGGATTGTCACCATCTTAGCAAAGGCTATTCACCACAATATAATTGGCAGAGATATGGGTGAACCAACCTTCATATTGATCGGAAGATGTTAAGGAACTTTAAAGTGCTTATTGAAGATGAGAGATTTCCAAGCAATCAAAAGTTAACTAATAGAGAGGAATACTTCTATGAAGTCACTGTAGACACTGAGTCCTGAGATGGCTCTTGATTAGTGTCACCTATTGAGGAAGTGTTTTCTCATAAATGGAAAAGGAACGAAAGTGTTAGGCTTTCCTTGGGCTTTCTAATATTCTCAAAATAACTTTTTTTTCGGGCTCCACCCATTTATCTCTTTTAAAAAGGGCAAAATGAGGAAATCAATTTTGAAAATGTGCAGTAGTCTTGAGTTTTACAACTTTATATCAATCTATAGACCTCATAATTAGATGATTCTAAAACCATTTAAATCTTAAGACATATGCCTACAACTTTGATGGAGAAACCTAAACCCTGTTTAGTCCTTAGGATTCTTAAAATTAGTTTTTCTCTCTTTTGAGATTACAGAAGAAAATGATTTTTTTCTTTCTCTCTTAAGTGGCCGCTGCTTATTCTTCTTTTGCTTAAATTAGGGTTTTATATATACATCTCTATATATAGAGTTGACCTAACCCTAATTAAGAGAGAGAAAACTTCGGACCCATTTTTATTATAATAAGAAATACCTTATTTCTTATTTAAAATACGAATAATAATAATATTAATCTTAAACATTATTATTATTATTATTATTATTATTATTATTATTGCTTATTTTGAATTTTAATTTATCACAAAATAAAATTTGAAATGCCCGAATTAACCCTTAGTCCATTCATCACATTCTATGTGTGTGACCTAATAGGTTCATTTATATTGGCAGTGGGCCCCAATCCCATCATGGGCCCATAAGTCATAAGCGGCCTCTAGCAAGACATTGTGACTGTCCAAATAATATGAATATCAATAATTCGATTTTAACCAAATAGAACATGTTATAATCCTTTTGTCACAGGATATCTTGTTTGAACATAAGTTATGGTCCATGTCAAACTTATATAGTCCAAAAATATAATTTCTCGATCACTAAGTAGACTAATAATATCAAATGATATTGATCGCTCCATCAATTCATTTGAGCACAACCATACATTTTTCAGTCCTACTTATCAAGGGGCCCAATAGATATCTCTCTCATAAGAGAGGGACAAATTCCTTCTTGATTATTCACTATCCTCTGCATGATTCTCATTATGTCCAATCATAACCTTTATGATTATTTGATTACAGATAATGTTTGATTATGTTAAAACATAATGTTCATCATGTAGGATACTATAATAATCTCAGGTCTAAGAATCGATAACATAACTATTATGAGATCACTAATGACACTACCCCATGTAGTATCTCATTGCGGGTTTATCCAGTACTCTATTCTCTAACAAGTACTTAAAAGTTTAATTCATATCACTACATATATATAATTATCCCATGATTATCAATCAAACTTATACTAGTTTTTATTTATCATTAATTATTTAATGATAAATGACTAGGGATAGTCAAAATAATATTAAATTGTTATTTACAAATATTATTATAACGTAACAAGCCAACAATATAATAATATGAAGAAAACCCAATTTTAAAAAATGAAATGTGACATTACATAAAGGGCCTAATGTTTGGCCTAGGGCATAACCAACAACAATTTTGAATCCACTATTCCTAGTAATTTTTAAAGTTCAAAACATCAATTTTGTTCCTAAAAATTTCCTAAGAGCAATAATTAGTATTTTGGCCATAAATTCCAATCTAAAAATTAATATTTAGTGATTCTTGATTCATTGTAAATATAAGACATAGGAGAACAAATTTCAAAAGACACCTTGTCGAAAAAATGGCTTCTTTTAGCCTAAAAAATGGAAAATATTTTGGATTAGATGTCAGTTGGCTAAGAAAAATGGGGCATGAGTCAAGGTCATGACTCACTTCCGTAATGCACTTGGGAATTTTTAAAGGGACATTTCTTAGCTTATTGGCTAAGTTCCCTCACATTTTCTTTCCTCCCTCTCTCTTCTCTCTTATTCTTCTTTCCACTATAACTCAAAAATTAATAAAAAAAACATTGCAAAAAATCACAAAAAATTAGAAAAAAGCCATAGAGCACCAAATCCTTGATCTTTGGTAGAACCAACACTGAAGGTAATATTCTTGAATCCCCAAAACTTGTAAATTAAGTATATAATTCCAATTTAACATGTAAATAATCATTTTTTTTAATTTATTGTTTTTAATATATGATTTATTAATTTAATTTTGTAAATTTATTAGTTTAATTTTGTTAATACTTTGTTAATTTCTTTTATTAATTTAATTTTGCTAATTAATTGTTAAATATATTAATTTGTTAACCCCTTTATTTGTTAATTAATTTATTACATTAGCTAATAAATTAATTGTATCATTATGTTAATTTGTTAATTATTTGCTTATTAGTGTTTAATTCCATTATTTATTATTTAATTGCTATATTATTAATTTGTAAATTGTTTCTTTAATATAATAACTTAATTTATTAATATATTTATTGTTTTATTATTTTTGCTTTTATTCTAATTGCTAATGTTATTTTGTTTATTATTGTTGTTAACATGTTTATTATATATTTTAAACGTGTTATTGTTAAATTAATGTTTAATTATCTTTTTTTTCCAATTTTATTATTATAATTGGCATTATTGTTAATATTGCCATTATTATTACTATTTTTGCATTATTAATATTATTGTCTTTTTAATTTTAGTCTTTATTGTTATTTTCTTAATATTTTTATTATTATTATCAGTATTGTTGATTTTGTGTTTAATTATAATATTTATGAGTATCATTATTAATTTTATCATTAAAATTATTGTTGTTATTACTATTATTATTTTTGATATTATTTATATTCATTTCATTTATTAATTTATGTTATTATATATTTATTTAATTATTGTATTTAACTATCTACTACTTGATTTAATTATTTATTACCTCGTGATTGTTTTTCATGTCATATATGCATTATTTCCAGGTTAAGCTGAAGATTAAGCTGAAACGGGAGATTATATGAGGATTTTCTTTATTTTCTCTATTTATTTTTAAGAATGTATTATTATTTCATGCCTTCCATTTTATTGCTTGTAATAAAGTTTTTGCACATTTTAATTAAAAACAACAATAAAATATTTATACTCAATTAATCATGATTTTTCATAATAAAATGGACCAATATCTTATTTTATTCCAAAAATTATCCAAAAGAATTTTACAAATATTGCACGAGGGAAACAATGTTACCAACTTAATAAATAGCCTAATTTATGTATGTCTTTTTACCTTTCTTCATTTATTGTTGCTAAATGATTTTTTTTTCGAACATTTAGCTAAAAACCCATTAAGTGATTTTATATAAGTTTGAGTGGGTTTTTTCTATAATAAAAAGGGACCAATGTCCTGATTTTCACTCATAATACAACATGTAAAATTAAGAATTTTTCTTTATAAATACAAACGGTTTTTACCTTAAAATTAATTAACACGATTCTTTTTTCAAAAGCCACGAGGGATTTAGTGTCCCTATTTTTTTAATCAAAAATACATCTAAAAGCCTTTATTTTCAAATATGCATGCGAGGACCAACGTCCTCATCCAAATGACTTCAAATAATTTTCCAATTTATATATGATTTTATTAAGCCATTTCTGCTTTAAACGTTTTCTATGCCATGCTTTAAAGCTTTCATATACATGCTTTATAGATTTCAATGTGCTTAAGAGCACTTTTATTTTCTAGCATAATAACTCATGTAAGAAAACCCAGAGAATAAATTAATCATTTAAAACTCATTTATACAATATTAACAAAAGGTATAAATAAAAGTGAGGTCCTGAACTATCTCTAGTTTTGGCCTCATAAGGTCAAGACTCATATCCCAATGTTTTATTGGGTAGCAACTCTATGATACATGCTTTGTGGTGCCTAGTAGATGCCCTCGTAGGTTGATCACCAACAATGGAATAGGGGTACCCGAGATGTTGTCATTTACGTTTTTAAGGCCTAAGGCATTGTGGATTAGATTGAATCCCTATCCATTGCGAAGCAACTAGCCTTCACGAGTTAAAATAAACCTTGATCCGGTCTCAAGCTTTTCTCTGAAAGTGCCTTCAGTCAATTTAATGTAAATGAGTTTAGAGATTAAGATATTTTATCTCTTTTCAAAAAATTGCATTGCATTCATGCCAAAGCTTTAGAATTAAGCTAGGCATCCGTCTTTTAGCCATGGTGCATTCTTGAAGTACGACCCTACGTTCACTCAATGTCGGGAAGCATTAGGGTAATCACCAACCTAAGCCTCATATGGTATATCAAATGGTAACCCAATTGGTCGTTATGCTCGTGATGAGCTAGACCTGTTGGTTGAAACCACGCTTGGGTAGCTCTAAAGTTGTATCACCGGACTAAAGCCCATGTAACAACATAGATGCTTCCACTAAGGGGCATGCACCATAACATATTACTTGTGATGTGGGCTTTTATGTATTGAATAAACCCTGGTGGGTGCATTTTAGTTTATTTGGATTGTTTAAATACACAATCACCAAAATCCATTTGCATGCACTTTAAATAAAGAAAGGTTATGCTGCCAGTTTTTCACCGTGCATCATATGCATTCATTGGGTTCTATTAACCCATGAGCTAATCTTGCCTAGGAAAGAGACTGCATGACCTCCTGTGTGGGAGCAATAAGGTTGAAAGCATTTATTTATTTTCTTTTGCATGTGGTTGTCCATGTTGCACATACATGTATACATTTTTAATAAATTGTAAATTAATAATAATAACTAACAAAATGTGCATGTTTCGTGTGTATAGATTTTTTTTGATGTATGTACATCTCACCTTATGTATAATTTCTGCTTGTATAAGTCATAACCTAAAATGTAAATGAAAACTAAAGAATGTAAATCTTATGCGCATGATTATGTGTGAGCATGCATTTCATTTTGTATGCAAACAAATAATGATAATTAATATAATAATGTAAAACACATAAGTTAATCCTCTTTTCCATGAAAATGTTTATATCTTGCTTGCTTTCCATGCATCATTATATATTCATATTCATGCAATATATGTGTGCCATGTATCATGTGTACGCTTAGCATGTCCATATATCAATCATCACTCTAAACTTTTGACCTTTTTTCAGCCATTCTAGATTACATACCTAGGTGGTTTAGGCATCTCGATGATCCCCTTATTAGAAAGCTTCATCAAAGATGATCAGAAGTAAAATTAGAGTCAGAGATAGATTTGAGTTTGGTTGATATTTTTGAATCAACTTTAGAAGCTTTAGCCATGGTAGATCCATCACAAATAGGAGTTTTTAATAGTTAAGAATTGTACAGGAGACTTGATAATTTTGATAGAAGGATAAGGGCCATGATAACTTAGATGATATCTATTTTAGTACAGGCTACTGGACAACAGCCTTTAGTACCTCCCTTTGTACACAAAGAACTGGCCACTATTAAGGGCAGCTTTGCTACAGCTATTGCTATGACACCTCCTTTAGCCACTAAGTTTAGAGGCCTTGCATCCACAGTTATGCCCAATGAGTAGAGAAAAGATAAGGATGTTGCTCTTGAGAAGGATCTCATCTCTGAGGATGAAGAGGAGCCCACAGTGACTCAGGTTTTAAAAAGCAAGGAACCTAGAATGTAAGATCCAATTTTGAAAAAGATAAAAAAGAAGATAGAGGCCCTCTCTTGGATTTTATCAATTAGCAAGGTAAGGGACCTTGAAGATAAAGATCTTGATAAGGATGAGTTGCTACCTCAAAGTTTTAAAATGCTAGAATTTCTAAGATTTAATGTCACTTCTGATCTTTTTGCACATATCAAGCAATACACATTAATCATGAAAGGGATAACCCTGACTAAGAAATAAAAGATTGGGTATTTCTATCTTAGTCTAATAGGCCCTGCCATTGACTAGTATTAAGGGTTAGATCACAGGACCAAGGAGGATTGGGATCTATTAACGAAGAAATTATTGAAATAGTATGATTGCAATACAAAACTAGATGTGACCTTAAAATATCTAGATTTTCTACATCAAAAACAAGAGGAAGCCTTTCACGAGTACCTTACTCGATAGAGGAATAGGGTGATGGAAATGGAGAGGAAGCCGGAGACTACCGATGAAATTAGGATTTTCATCTGAAATGCGAGTCCCTATCTAAGAGACAAGCTCAAAATAAAGGGTCTTAGAGATTGGGGATCTCTTAAGGATATCAATATTGTAGTTGAGAGATAATAGAAGAAAAGGCTCATGCTATAAGTATAGAAAGAGGCAATCATGGAAATAAGAGAATAGAGACTTAGATGAAGGCAATGATAGGATTGCAAGAGTTTTAGCCACAATAAAAAGGGGATCATTATACCATCATGGGTAAGCCACTATCTTAGTACCTCACTCGTATAGGTGAGTGAAGTTGCAACCATTAATAGTAAAGCTAGCCATGAGCCAGGGGAAACCTATACACAGAACTGATTGGTATTGTGCTTACCACTAGCACATAGGGCATAAAATAGATTACTATCACCCTCTAAGAGATCTTGTTTAGGGTTTGATTGACACCCAGCAAGTGTTGATCTCAAAGGGGGAGAATTAAAACTTCCTTTGCAAGCTTCACACCATCACCAATCTTTGGGGCATCGTCCAGAGAATGGAGAGCCTAAGGTGTCAAAAGACTTTTTGCCAACTGCACCTATAATGGAAAAGATGTAATATAGGCCATCTTTTTAATAATGTAAAATGTGTCTCTAAACAATGTGTATGTTTCTCCAGCCATGTTAATGATATAAGCTTTTCTTATGTATATAATGTCCTATTTTATTAGATAGTGCATAACGATAATTATGGCTTGTCTCTAAGACATTGATTCAATAAATATAAGCCTTTATTCAATTTCAAGAAAAGAGACATTTTGAGTGCATTATTTGGCTCCTAAAGTGAGTCTTAAGAAGACATAACAAAAATAATTAAATCTTAACCTAAACCTATAAAGGTACCTTATGAGAAGAGAATGGAGACTTAGATGAAGGCAATGATAGGATTGCAAGAGTTTCAACCACAATAACAATAGGGGATCATTATACCATCATGGCTAAGCTACTATCTTGGTACCTCACTCATCTCAATAGGTGAGGGAAGTTGCAACCATTACCGGTAAAGCTAGCCATGAGCTAGGGGAAACCTAGACACAGAATTGATTGGTATTGTGCTTACCAATAGCACACAGGGCATAAAATATATTACTATCATCCTCTAAGAGATCTTGTTCAGGGTTTTGTTGACACCCAGTAAGTGTTGATCCCAAAGGGGGAGAATTAAAACTTCCTGTGCAAGCTTCACACCATCACAAATCTTCAGGGCACCGTCTAGAGAATAGAGAGCCTGAGGTGTCAAAAGACTTTTTGCCAACTTCACCTGTAATGGAAAAGATGTAATATAGGCCATCTTTTTAATAATGTAAAATGTGTCTCTAAACAATGTGTATGTTTCTCCAACCATGTTAATGATATAAGCTTTTCTTATGTATATAATGTCCTATTTTACTAGATAGTGCATAACGATAATTATGGCTTGTCTCTAAGACATTGATGCAATAAACATAAGCCTTTATTCAATTTCAATAAAAGAGACATTGAGTGCATTATTTGGCTCCTAAAGTGAGTCTTAAGAAGACAAAACAAAAATAATTAAATTTAACCTAAACCTATAAAGGCACCTTATGAGATGACAAGAACATTGTAGCATCCTATTCCCATCTTTCCAAACAAAAAAAGTCAATTTATAAGCTAAAATAAAGAGATCAAAAAATTAGGTAAAAAACCAAATATTTAGGAATGGAAATAAATATTCACACTGAAATGAAATTAACACCAAATTAAGGATTTTTAGGGTCTTATGAATATTACCCTCATATTTTTTAGCTCCAAAACCTAGGGAATCAATCATTTTGAGACCCTTTCTCTTTCCTCTCTCACTCTCAATTTTAGCCGAAAAATAAGGTTTTATTTTTGTTTTGTCATTTTTCTCTTTTTTATTTTTTTATCCTCTTTTGTGCCCTCTTTTTTTACGTGATCTTTTTTTTCCAAACTTATCATGGAGCATTAAATGCCTTAAATGAGGACTACCAAAAAAATCTTTCATTTTAATTTATTTTTTATTTACTCTTCAGAGTTATCTTACAATTTTACTTTAATATTTTTTATTAATAGTTAATTTTCTTTATTTATTATTTGTTAACTTAAATTAATTAATTTTATTTATCTCTTTCATATATTTTTTTAATAATAATAATAATTTTTCATTTAATATATTTTTAATTTATTTAATATATTTTTTAATTTTAGAAAAGCGGCACTAAAGCCCCTAGGAAATACTTTTTTAAGACACCAAAAATTCTGGAGGAGAGCAGTGAAAAGCATTTTTAGATCAAATTTTCTCTTAAAAACATAAAACTCGAAAAGAGTCTCGTGCTTTTATTCTTTAACTATTTTATAGCAACTTATTCCTCATCAGGTATCCTTAATCGAAAGCCATCTCATAACCTAGTGTTTGCAGTTGCCCCCAAACTTTAGGGAGGCAAGTGCACTAGTGTCTAGGTAAGCCAAAATTCAGAGTAAAGAGTTAAAGATGTGTAATTGAAGTGATTGTCTCCTTGTTGGTGATGGTTGCTGATGGAGTGACCCATGCCAACTTGTCAAGTTAGAGGCACATCATGCAATCTTCACTTAGGTGGTGATCTCATTGCTAGTGATGGTTACTGATGCAATGATCCATGCTAGCTTATCGGCACAAATCGCATCATTGAATCTTTACTTACTCAAGTAGAGATCTCCTTACTAATAATGGTTGCTTAATGTGCGATCTGTACTAGCTTATTGGTGTGAATCGCATCACACAATCTTCACTTACTTAAATGGTGATGCCTTGAGGTATTGGTGGCTTTTTAAAAGGGCCTTGGTGCCTTTTAAAAAGGCTTGAATGCCTCATGAAATAGGATTGAATGCATCACAAATAGGGCTTAATGCCTTGCACTAAGTGCCTAATGATGCTTGCCTAAGGGCAGATTGGACTTTTAATTTTTGATGCCTCGTAAGAGGATTTTGGATGCCTCACAAAGAAGGCTTGAGTGCTTTTTAAAGAAGGCTTAATAATGCTTACCCGATGGCAGATTGGAGTTTTAATTTTTGATGCCTCACAAAGAGGGATTGAATGCCTCACAAAGAGGGCTTAATGATGTTTGCCCAAAGGCATATTAGAGTTCTAAGTTTTGATTCCTCCCAAAAGCACTTTGGATGGCTAATTTTTTATTTTTTTTAATGTTATCTTTATTTGGGACATTGGGCTTTTGAAATTTAATATTTTCTATTTGGAGATTTTGAATTGTTTGTTTGCTTAAAATTTTAAATATTTTGGATTTTTGGTATTTTTCAAGATCTCAAGTTTTTAAAGTATGCTTTATTTAATGGGCTTAGTGCTCATAGAGAGACTTCAAATGCGAAGCTTAATGCTTACTGAGAAGCTTCAATGCTTATAAAGAGGCTTTAATGCTCATAAGGAGACTTTGAATGCTAGCGAAGTAGGTTTTGTTTCTTTCAATTGAGCTTGTTGTTTGTGTTGTTTTTCTTTCTTTTTACCAATTTTATTAGTTTTTTTATTTATGTGAGTTTTTAGGTTATTCGTTATTTAGCTTCCTTTAATTTTTGAGATTTTTGGATGTGTTTGATTTTTCATGGTTTTGAATTTTGATGCATCTTAAGGAGACTTAAGGATACCTTTTTAAATGCCTCTTAGATTTGGCAATGAAATTTGTAGTTTATAAATGTGTTGTATTCATAGTTGAACTCCGTTGTTCTAATATTTATAGTAAACTTTGTTATTTACATCCGTGCCAAGATTAATTTGAGGCAAATCCCATTGTTTGGGGCTATGCCTGTAATTTATGGCTAACTTCGTTGTTTGTAACCGTGCCAAGATTTCATAGGTGAACCCTGCCATTTGCTGCAATGTTTGATTTGAGGTAAACCCCATTGTTTATGGCTACACCTCAACTAGAGAGGATTTTTGGATTTGTTTTGAACTTTAGATGTTTGTTGTTACTGTTGTCATTTTTCAGTGATTTGGTGTATTTTTAAGATTAGGTATTTTTGAAATTTTTACATTTTGAATGTATTCTAAAATTTTATATTTTAGGTTTATTTTGGAATTTTTACATTTATTATACTTACATTTTTCACTTTGTTGGATGTATTTCAAAGCCTTGAATGTATTCTAAAATTTTATATTTCTTATATTCTACTCACATTAGTTAACAAACATAAAATTTGACATATAACCTTGGTAATAGTTTGAATTAACTTATGCATCCCAATTTCCTTATAATATATCCTAATATTCTATTATTTAGTATACATGTTTTATAACTTACCAATATTATGTTCCTATACATTTATACACACACACACACATATTTGGCTTACATGTCTTCTTTTGTACTCTCATATTCTAATTCCATTGGTTAATGAAGTCCAAGTGATGGCCTAAACAATCCATATACTCATGTTTTCTTTATATTTGGGTTCATTTTAAATTATTTCTCCATCTTTAAATCATATATTATATGCGCTTCATAACTTGGTATATTCCTCTTTATGTGTTTAAGGTGTTCCAAAGGTGTCTAAAAAGGTTCGAGCAACTTTTGGTGACTTTTAATGCCTAAAAACCATGTATAAACTATAAATGGAAAAGCACTTAGCTGAGACGAATTGGTCTCATCCATGTGCAATGCTCGAAATGGGTACAGAGGGGTCACCTTGGCTGAGACAAATTGGTCTCGGCTAAGTGCCCCAATCTGGCCTATGAATTATGTAGATAGTTTTACTGTGTCTTTTTGTGACTTATTTTGGCTTATCAAATGACATTTTTTTACCAAGTGTTCTTAAATGAAGTTATTTTTATACATTTCTAGTTTTTAAAACATTAAAACTCACTTTATTTGGCCATCTAAAAACCAAGATATTCAATAAACAAGATGGACTGCTCCAAATGACAGGGTAGCAGATATAGTATTGGTTTAAGCAAATTTTTAACCATCATAGGGAATGAAAAAGACATTGATCTCTGCTTATGAAATTTATATTTATGAATATAGTTTCTATTGCAACTAGAATTACTCAATTTGGAGCTTTCAAACTCTAGATATAAGCAAAACAGTCTAGATAGGTCCAGTGAATTCAAAGACAACTTTTTGCCAAAAAAGAGGGTTTATCACCTAATGTTATTTCCTAAGCCAAATCCTCCCTCAAATGCATATATAGTTCCATTAAAACTCCCAACTTAGCATTTCTAAACACTAGATTGAAGCAAACACCCATAAAGAATGGCAAGAAGTTCCCATACCTCCTTGATGACCATTTCCTTCAAGCTTTTCCTCTTTTTACTCCTTGTGTTTGCTTCTCTCTCTATCTTCATAATAAATCACAAATTATTATGCTTAAAGATTCATCTAATCCCTTAAATTAATACTGAATTATGAGAAACCAAATAAGAAGAGAAGAGAGGATCCTTACCTTAAGAAAGCTAACCACTAAACTCTCTCTCCTCATCAAAAGCTATGCTTGAAATTTGGAGGTTATTTAGGGGTTAGGGTTGCTAAATTTTGGGAGAAAAATGGTGGCCTTGAAGTCCTTTGAAGTTTTCGACCATCATCTTAAAATTCCATGGGTTTCTTCTTTCTTAAGATTTTTTTAGAATGGCTAGGTGTCCACCTTTCAATGGTCCACTTGTTGACTTTGCAAAAATTAGACTTAATTCCATCTTTTCCTTCAATTTCATGTTTTTGCCCCTAAGCTCTCTCTTTTACCTTTCAATTAAGTCCCTTATGCTACATTTTCTCAAAATTAATCACATACATAATTTAAAATGACCAATTTACCCTTTATTTTTTTAAATAATTACCTCTATGTCCTTAAACTATAATTAATTAACCAATCCAACATATATCAATAATATTATCTTTGAAATGTATGTACATTCTCTTAGGGCCTTTATAGGGGTGCCATAATTCTCTCCCCCTAAAAAGAATTTTGTCCTCGAAATTTATACTTGTAACACATACCAAATCTCATCATTTACATTCCTTTAACTATGTCTTATCCTAATCAAGCTCTATCCAATACTATCTCTTCCTTCTTCTATTCTCTACTTTATCACCTTTAGATTCCATATAACTTCATCTTTTTATAACAACAATCCTTCCTTTACTATCACATCATTACTGCACTCATCGTATATCCAATCAATTTACCTTTCAATCAGGACCATGTATATAATCTAGTGCTTTTTATAATTTTTCAAATGATGCAAATGTAGTGTTATGAAAGAATAACAATTTTATGTATGCTATAGAATGTCAATGCATGTTCTCATGTACCATAAATGTTTGCCCTAACCCATATTATGAAATGTTTAATCAATTGCCCATACTATTAAGGAGTCACTAACAGGTATACAAGTGCCATAACCAATATGGACTCTCTCTCTCTCTCTCTCTCATTCTATCAACTCATATAAGGATAATCTTGTCAAGTTTACATAAAATCCTTTTTCATATGCCATCTTAATATAACCTCCATATACTTCCTTCATACACAGGTATCACACATATATTATAACCTAATAATCAATGACATTCATATCATCTTCTATTCAAGCTAAAGATGACACCTCACTAAGTACTCTATCCTTTTTATTCATACCAATAAGAGCAAGAAACCTAATTCTTCACTCTAAACATATCAACATTTCAAATTCTCACTATGTCTAACGTTCCAAATAAACATACATGTATTGACATCATCAAAGCTAATCTATACATATATCTAAATATCATAATGGAGAAAATAAAGTAACAAGAGTTGCTTTACTGACATCTTGCTTCATCAGAATTCCAGTCCGACCAGTTCGTACAGAGATAGACAATTTCATAATCTTGTTTCCTTCATTACTTCTATCTTTTCGTCTCGTGATACAACTGGAACATTAAACTTCTTTTCACCTATTTCTGATGCACCACCTCACTTTCGCGATTTTAGTCAATTTGTAACAAACTGATCTGTGTGCTCGTATCTAAAAGCAAATCTCTTTTTATAATTCTACACGTACTCCAATAATATTTAGAACAATACGGGCATTTAGAAACTTAAACTCTTTTGTCTTGCTTAGCTTATCCTTACATATGCAGTTATATATTAAGAATTGATATTAACTATATAATATGAGCTCTCTTCCTAGATATAGAAAAAATAGAGTCCTTTTCCAATACTTCTTTTCTTTTACTTGTTTCCACTCTTTTTGTACTCTTACTTCTTTTTCTCTTCATTGCATTTTTCTCTTTATTATCTCTTAGTATTCTAAGCTTAGCTAACTCTTGCAAAATTTGAGTCAAATTGCTATTCATCTCCAATAAAGCCTCTACTATAAGCATTGTTGTCTCATATAGAGAAACTATAAAAGAATCGAAGTCAACTAAATTAAAAGTCCTAGAATAACTCGTTCCTTTAATCTCCTTTCCAGTTCCTTTCAAACTATCCATTATTTAACTTATATCAAAGTAAAATAGGGACAATCTGTATTAGGCCAACACACATAACCAAAACCTTCTATAATTACTTATTCTTATACTATTATTGGCCAAAACTGTCTAAAACTAGGCGCTTTGATACCAAAATGTAAAGACTACTCTAATCTCTACTGATACCTACCATTATACATACTATCTTATATAACCTTTCCTAACACGTCATAAGAAATTTACAAAGAAAAACTTTAGATTACTCTACACTGGCTCTTATCATGTTCTTATACCACTTTCTGCTAGATAATATAATTATAAAGACAAACTAAATTACAACTATATACAAAATTGGACTCTATTTATCTCTAGTGTTGGTCCTGCTATAGCAAATTTTGTCCCACTAGGAAGAATTCTAGCTTCAAGTACCTACAAGGATAAATACCCATGCTAAGCTTACTAGTTTAGTTGGGAATTAAGAAAAATATTCTGAAAATAACCTCTTACCATAGCTGCCAAAAACTTACACACACACAGGTGAAATATCAGTCAATATAATCTGGAACCACAATATAAAATTTCCATAACAACCATGCAAGACTTATTATTATGATTACAAGTGTTTACTATAATCAATGACAATCATTGATTAAATTATGTGTGCTCAATTGTGTGTGTAGACATGTATATAAATACAATGATATTAAGCAATAAAATCATTAGGAACATCCACTCAGGAGAGTTCTTCACTTGCTCGAGAATGTGACTCATTTGCTCGGGAGAGTGGCTCTTTACTATAGAACACGTAATTTTGCTTGGGTGAGTGCCAAATTCACTCTAGAGAGTGCCAAAATCACTCTAGAGAGTGCTAAATCACTCAATCGAGTGAGAAAATCACTCAGTTGAGTTATTCATGGCTGCCTCTCACGAGTGAAAGCCAAATTCCTCTTTAATTCCAATTTTACCCCCCCAACTTTCTCCTTTTTGCATTTTAGCCCCTTTTATCTTCATTTTGGCCCTAAAAAACACCAAAACTAACAATTAAGCCTAAAAACACACTAACTAACTAATTAAATCTAAAACCAACTAAATTAATACTAAATTAACTTAATTAACCATATAAAAATATATAAAAGCATAAAATAATTAATTTACATTTATCAAATACCCCATGCTTAGTCTTTGCTCGCCCTCGAGCAAATATGAACAAACCAACTCCTCAAAATTATCAAACTTAAACAAAGAATTATTCAATTTAAAACCAAGCTTAGTAATTAGCAAGAAAACTCAACATAATTCCACCCAGTAATAAATTAAAATAAGATAATATGAGTTAGTTTCCTCTATATGTGTGTAATACCAAAACTTTTTAAGCATTTTCAAAACTCAAAATACTGATGCAAATTCTTAGTTAAGCTTGAGAATTAATGTACAACTAAGTGTACATGTGGTTTCACACTTGAAACTCTAGAAACACCATAAGCCTCTCCTTTAGCACCGACACCCGAAGGTCATCTCTGCTAAACAATTCAAAAGCAAACTTAAAATCACTTAGATCTTAATTGGGTTGCAATGGGGTTAAGGTATTGGTTATCAAATAATGGATAAAAATAATAAAAAAGAATAGCCACTCTATAACAAGATAGATCAAGTTTTAAAACTTTAAATTTCTAAGCACAAACCCCTTTTCCATTCTTGTTTATTCAAACCCATACACATCTTAAGTACTTTTGAGAGAAAATATCAAAGAAAACTCTCTTCAAAATTCATCACCTTTCTAAAGTCACACATGCTTTCCATCATAAATACCTCACACTTAAGATTTTTGCTATGCATGCTAGCTTTATTGCTTTTTCTTCCTTTTTTTATCAACTTCATTGCTGGCAATACAATAATAACCTGGGTAATTACAAGATAAATTCTCACCATTTCCTTGATTTCATAAATAGTCCTTGACAATAGTACCAAAAATATCTTACTACACCCTTCAAAATACCCAAGAAAATTAATCCATCCAATCCTAGAGTGGTAAATTCTAGAGCAGAAAGATACATGCTTTTTAGGCTATATGGCTAATAATAGAGTGTAACAAGACAAACTAAGGTAGCACACATTAAGCACGCCTCATTAGGCTCAAAATGGCTAACAAGGGTCAATTATATCAAAAGGTGGGTAAATAGTCTTTTTATGGCTCAACAAGAACAATTGTGCCTAGATCACTTTCTAAGTTGCTTTGCATTGCTTTTATACTTCGAAGGGTGATAAGGAAGGTTCTAGTATTTTAAAATTCCTCACTTAACTAAATCAATGCATTGATTTTTCTTAAATTTAAAAACTGGTCTTAAGTGTTCAAAAAGTGGAAACTCACAAATATAAGTCATGTTGAATGTTAAGCTAGCTAAAATTTCATTAAACAACATGCTTGCCTTAATGTTAAACTAAAAAATTTTAAACACTGCACATACTAAGTTTCAATTCAATAAGTTCAATTTTTAAGGATAAACTAGGGCAAACTAAGTTTGGTGCAAAATAAATGACAATTTTGAACTAACTATATTCTTAGTGCAGCTAGACAACTAACGAACTAAAAACTAAGTTATAAGGTCTTTATAGATACTATTTTAAACATAAAAACCAAAGCTACAAACAAAAACAAGAACAAACTACAAAAACACAAAAGAAATTTCATACATAAAAGAGGAGTGAAAAATTTTCACTTTCTGAACAAAATTGAGCTGGAGTAAGCTCCACCCCCCTTTTCAAAATCTTGTTGTCCTTAACAAATTACTCTGGTGGTAGAGGTGGTGGTGGAAAATTTTTCCAAAATCTATCAAAGAATCGTTCAAAATCCTATCTCTATTCATCGATGCTTTCCTGTATTGTAACCATTCTTCCTTGCAAGTTATCTAATCGAACAATAATACGGTTTAGAAGATCAATCACTTGAGGGATATCAAACACTTCGACTTGTGGTGTCGCTTGGTGTTCTTATTCTGCCTCAATTTCCTCCTCTTGATGGTCATGAATTTAAATACAATTATTGTACAAGTATTATTCTCTAGTAGTCCAGTGGCAATAAGGCTTAAGAGACAATATCTTCATATGCTTCAGCATAGAGTAATCTATGTACTCGAGTTCTCTTGTAAGTGGGTGTCCTAAATTGATGTGGTGTACATTATTTGCCTAAATGGTGGCTATCCAACCAATAGAGATGTCCTTAATAGTGAGTGTTTTCTACTATAGCTCCTTAATCTTGTGTGCAATAAACACTGCACCATTAATGGGAATTCCCTCGGCTATGCATCTTAACAACATAACCTCCTGTAAATTCACTGCACTAAGACCACCAAGACAATTGAAAATATTAATTGATAAATACCTATGAAGAATATGCAAAACACGATCCCTCAAAGAGTGACATTTAATCTTGCCTCCTCTCTATGGCACTGGATCAACCGTATCTCTAACAATTTCCCAATTTTTCTGCGAGCTAACATTAGGTAATTCACCAATGGCATTTGCTGGAAAACCTAAATATGCTGTGGATTGCAGAAAATCCTTGGTATATCCCTTTCTCCCTAATTTGAAGTTTGTTGTGCCAAGATCTCCTTCCCCCTTGAAATAACACTCAAAGGAATAAAAAAAAAGTCTCTTACAATGGAGGGATACACTTATGGTTTCTTTTTAACAAATTCCTTCCACCCTATCTTGTTTATTAATGGTGAAATTTCATTCCACAAGTTGCCATCGGCTATATCAAAGTAGAGATAACTCAAGTAGGCGGGTTTCACATATGTGCATGCACTAAAGTGTTCGTATAATGAATGTTTCCCCTTATCGACATACGCATGGATGTGTGACTCGAAAGAGCTAGGAGCTTTGACATGCCTAGCTTTCTTTGGAGCCACTACATAAGATAAAATAACTCAAATAAGCAAGAATCTCAATTCAATTCTAGCAAAAATAAAAAAAACATAATGTAGCATATGGTAACATATAGTAAAATGTGATTAAAATCAACAGCTTATGGCTACATTTGAAGTAGATGAGACTTATTTATCAAGAGAAAAACATGTAAAAACATTGAGATGAATAAGCAAAGATCAAGAGAGAATGTTATAATAAAAGATGAATTCAATTGAACATGGCATATGCTAAGCACAGTTAAGCTAAAAATGAAATTTTAGTCTTTGAAGCATTTCATCAAACATCACATGTGCACACTTTGCTAAAGCTAAAGCATGATCAAATTGAAATTCGAATGACACCAAAAATGAATATATACATTACTAATATGCACCCTATAAGTTCATATGAAAATCAATGAAATAGCAACATGAATACAAGCTTAAATTCAAAGTGAAATCAACCCCAAGTTACACCCATTTTAAGCAAAAATTAAACAAACTCACATTTGAAAAAAAAAATTCAAAGTTAGAGATCACTTACTTAGATAGATTTGAACAACAAAGATGCAAAATCTTGACTTGAAATTAGAGCACTCGAGCGAGTGAAAATTGCTTGATGAGTGAGTGAGAGAATAAGTGAAATGGTGTATGCAAGAGTGAGTGGCAAAATAGGAGAGTGGGGTTTTTCAAAGGGGCCCCTAAGGTGAGTGAAAAGTCACTCGGCCAAGTGGGGCCACACGGTTCAAAGAGGGAACAAAAAATGGATCTCAAAGTTTACGTAATTTTTACACCATTGAAATGCACTCGGGAGAGTGGAATGTAGCACTCAAGAGAGTGATAAAGAGCTATTCTTAAAGGCCAAGAAAAGAAACACATCACTCCATGTAAGGACCCAATTTTGGCCCTAACCGGATTATAGTAAAGTGACGAGAATTATGGTTAATTAAGGTAAATATTGAATTATTTTGCATTATTAAGGTTAAGCCCTATTGGGGGTATTTTTGTAATTTCAGCATGAATGTAAATTGTTTATGGTTTAAATTAAGATTAAAGAGGGATATAGTTGAACTGAATAAAATGTTTGAGTGTTAAAGGTTAAGAAAAATAAGTTGATGGGGGTTAATTGTAATGAGGGTAATTTTGGAAATTCACATGATGAGATATTTCAATAGCTTCTAAGAGAAGGAAAGGAAGGTTTTTGAAAGTGGGGGGGATCAGCATTTGGAGAGGGGTGGCTCTCTCTCTCTCTCTTTCTCTGCTGGTTACGGGTTGGAGATGGGAGCTAGGGCTTATGAGTAAAGACTAAAGATAATGTTATCCCTTATATATCTATCCTCTCTTCAATTATTGGTTTATGATTTCTAGTTTTGAGAGATTAAGAACCTTATTATTGCCTTTATATGTAAGGAGATGCAGGAAGTTAACAGTACTAGAGTGGGATCTAGATGATTGAAGGAAGATTTAAAGCTTCAATAGCAGGTACGGAAATTAGATTTACTGTAATGTGCATGTAATTAAACTTTAAGGGTATTCTCTCTATTTATATGTGTACATTCTCTTGAGAAATATAGGCTGAATCTAGTGATTTAGATGATACTTAAAATGTTTTAAGACTTTAAGAATCATGTTTGTAAAGGGGTGAAATGAGATCTGGGATTAAAGTTATTATCGGGCATAAATTAGGTTTCAAAATAATCGGGCTTATGGGTACTCATTTCGGCCGAGAATCCATGCACGGCCACGCGTGGATGACTTCTTCCTCACCCATGGTCACGCGTGGATGCCTTCTTCCTCACCCCATGGTCAAGCATGGATGTCTTCTTCCTCACCAGTGGTCATGCGTTGATGCCTTCTTCTTTACCTGTGGTCATGTGTGGATGCCTTCTTCTTCACCCATGGTCACGCATTGATGTCTTCTTCCTCACCCATGGTCACACGTGGATGCCTTATTCCTCACCCGTGGTCATGCATGGATGCCTTCTTCCTCACCCGTGGTCACGTGTGGATGTCGTCTTCCTCACCCACGGCCATGCATGTATGCTTTCCTTCTCACCTACGGCCACACGTGGATGCTTTCCTTCTCACCCACTGCCACACGTGGTATGCCTTCTTTCTTATCCATGGCCATGCATTGTACCCCTCCTTCTTATGCATGGCAGCTTATACAGTTTTTTCCCTTGCTTGGCTGCTAGGCCTTTTCCTCTTTCTTTTACACGGCCACTTGTATGTCCCCTTTTAATGATTATACTTCACACACTAAGCTATAAACCCTTTATGAATCATGAATTCGTATTATAATATGTTTGGAGAGAATTGAGTGGACCATAAGTAAGGTACATGATTATGTTAATTAAAGTGGTGGTTAATAAGTCATATGATTTCTAAATGAAATAATTGAGCTATGAAGTCTTTCTAGGACATTATGAATGACCTAGGTAGACGTTAATCTCTGATGTAAGTAATTTTACTACTTGTGAGACACTGAATGTCTGTATATAATATATATATTGGATGAACTAAATGTATGAAGATTAAATTAAGTATAATAAAGCAAAGGAAATGATTTTGAAGAACCACTCAGGTATGTTCTGCTTTAATAAATATGTTTTTATGTGTGGAGTCATATGGTCATGGTTTATATGACTATATGTATGGTTTCATTCTCATGAACTATCATGTGGGTATTATCAAAGACAACCTTGAAATTCAAATCATGTTGTTATTTCATGATCTTATGCTCAATGATGTGTATTGTATTATATTCTTAAAACATTGATTTCGAGCTAGTGTTGCATGATACTCAGTTATCATTATGCTAAAGCTTTTTAGTGCAAGATATAAGTTACCTAATAGCTATGCAAGTATAAACAATGAAACGTATTTAAATATCAAAGCTTTAAGCCAATATTACTATGTAAGTGAATAATATGTGTTCATTTGTGGAAAATGGCTTTAAGTAAATGTTATATTAAATAAGAAGAATAAGATGACTGAAAGATGTTCTTAAAGTAATAAAGCCTGCGGGTCTTAGTTCAGTTGTGGATTAGATAGGCATGCCTAGAGGGATTCAGCAGCTGCTATAGTTGACCCCATTTGGGTCTTGTTCCTTATGGAACCATCATTCAACCCCATTTGTGTTTATTTTTTTGTTCCTTGCTGGAACCATTGCCGACCTCGTTTGGGTCTATTGCTTTGTTCCTTTATGGAACAATAGTTCGGCCCTTTGGGTCTATCGTTTGATACCTTCAGTATCCATTATTCCGGTTATCCATCCTTTGAACTAGCACTTAGGCAGGCTATTAAAAGTTAAAAGATTCAGCAATGTACTATTAAATAAGGATATATGTGTGTGTGTATGTGTATATGTATATATATAGCAATTGCTTCACCTATGTAATGTCAACATGATAAATGGCTTACTATATTGCTTGATTGAATTCCTTTTTAGCTAGAATGATATAAATGAAATGTAGTTCTCTAATCGGTATTATATAGCTAAGATTGCATGACATAAGTGAAGTATTAATGCCTAAAATATCTCTTATCGACGATCTATGATATGTATAGTCCCCAATGCTTTGAGTGAACATTGAAAACATATCATGCATAATAAATGTGATTAAATGCTTACGATGAAAGTTGTATTATCAATTACCATGAGGTTTAGATGATTGTAAGAACAATGTTCATGTTTAAAATTGAAAAATCATTTGGTATAATAAGGGTGAGATCGTTTATTATTGTAGACTTATATGCTTTTCCTTAAATTTTAAAGGATGTAATGTTTTTATGATATTTTAATTAGAGTTTATCCTTGGAGTTGGTTTCCCCACTAAGCTTTATAGCTTAGCACGGGTTTGTTATCCGTGTAGGTACTCGTTAAGCTCTAGTGGATCGATAGCTGGTGGCTAGTCAACCTCTGAGGAGAAGATCTGGCAGAGTACTGTTGCCTTTGTGGATTTCATTATGTATTTTTGGCATTATGTTAGGCCTTTCTAATTATAAGTTGGTTTTAAGTTTTATGGCATGTAATAATTATGGCATGTGCTATTTATTATTATTTATGCCTTATCTTTGCTAGGTTATGATGATGATTGATGTTTATGCTTGGTTAGTGGATTAGGGTGTTACACTATGGGGAGCACACAGCCACTTAGGAGAGTGACCAGAGTCACTCGGCCGAGTGACCTAGGGCTGCCTCTCTCATAAAATTTTTTTTTCTTTTTTGTTTTATATTTTAATTCCACAATTGCAAACTTATTTTTCCTCCCTTCTAAAATTAACCTTTGAAACATTCAATTAACATATTTGAAACACCTTAATCCCATAATTGTTGTGCATTCTCTAAGCAAATCACACCCAAACCCAATTATGATCAAACTCAAATCATAACACATTATCATTTACTCACCTTTTATGTGCCTCAAACACAAGCCTCATTTGCTTAATTTATACTGAAACTCATGCCAAAATCTCACCTAGAACTTTAATCACATTAAGATCACAAAGAATTCACTCAATAGACACAACTCCCTTTTAAGTCATGAAACAAAAACTAAAGTAAACCAAAGTAAAACAAATTAACAACCAAGTAACAAAAACACCTCAAACATGAAAACAAAACAAAATAACAAAGAAAACAAAAAATTAAAACAAATAAAAGAAAAAGATAGAGAGCTTAGTTTTGAGTTTAGGAAGTCCTCAACTAGACATGTAACCCTTATATCAATCTCGAAATACCATGGTTGCCTCAACAACCTCTATTTACCCAACTTGATATGATTTTAAACTATGACAATTGACTTTGTATTCACGCCCATCTTTCAGACTATTGATAGTCACCACTCCAAAGTCATTGCTTGACAACACTTGATATGGTCCAAGTCATCTGGATTTCAGTTTTCCCAGGAATAACCTCAATTGACTGTTACATACCAAAACCATCATGCTAGGAGCAAATTCCTTCTGATTAAGTTTCATGTCATGCCCCCATTTGGTTTTCTCCTGGTAAAGGGTTGTATTGTCATAAGACCACTGTCGAAATTCTTTCAGTTCATTGAGCTGTAACTTTCTCTTATCTCCTGACTAAAGAATTTTTTGTACTGTTTGATTTGCTCCATAGTGACCTCTAACTTCTACACCATAACATTGCTTTATTATATCTTCTTGCTCTTTCTCTGGAACACATCTTGGAAGTACTTGATCTGGGTAAATTTTGATTAGATATGGGTCATCACAAAAAATAATGCTTTGCATCTACATGAAGCTTTTTCTTTTGTTCCCAATTAAAGTCTTTTGGAAGGTAAGCTCCTACAAGAAAATTAGCTATATTAGCATACCAAGGAACTAAATTTTTACAAGCATAAATGGCACAAATATGTTCATCAAGAAATAAGTTAGAAATTTCCCCCTTTTAAATATTATCATGATCCAATTTCGATAGATGGTCTGCCATAAAATTTTCAACTCCTTTCTTATCTTTGATTTCTACATCAAACTTTTGCAAAAGTAAAACCCATCTAATAAGTCTTAGTTTGCAATCTTTCTTTGTGTAAAGGTGCCTCAATGCTATATGATCTGAACACACCATGATCTTGGATCTAAGGAGATAAAGTTTGAATTTTTCAAAAGAAAATACAATGGCTAATAACTCATTCTCCATGGTTGTATAATTGACTTGAGCCCCGGTGAGAGTATGACTTGCATAATAGATAGTATAAAAAACTTTCTACCTCTGCTGGCCTAAAACTGCTCCCACTGCATAGTCACCAACATCACACATAATCTCCAATGGTAAGCTCCGATCCAGTGATGTTGTGATTGGCATTGTGATTCGCTTTTGTTTCAACAACTTAAATGCTTGCAAACACTTATCATCAAAGTTAAATGCAACATCTTTTATCAATAAATTAGAAAACAGTTTAGCAAGTTTAAAAAAATCCTTAATAAATCGACGATAAAAACTAGTGTGACCAAGAAAACTTCTAATACCTTTAACATTAGTCAGGGGAGGTAATTTATAAATAACATCGATTTTAGCTCTATCTACCTCAATTCCTTTCTCAAAGATCTTATGTCCTAATACTATCCCTTCTTTCACCATAAAGTGACATTTTTACAAATTGAGAACAAGATTGGTTTCTTGGCACCTTCTTAAGACTAAAGCAAGATTAGATAAACATGACTCAAAATCACGACCATATAATGTAAAATCATCCATAAAAACCTCCATGAATTTCTTAATAAAATCATGAAAAATAGCCATCATGCATCTTTGAAATGTAGCAGGGACATTACAAAGACCAAATGGCATTCTCTTATATGCAAATATACCATAAGGACATGTGAATGTGGTCTGTTCTTGGTCTTTCAAGGCTATAGGAATTCGCATATATCTCGAATAACCATCTAAAAAATAATAAAACCTATTCCCTGCCAATCTTTCTAGCATTTGGTCAATAAAAGACAAAGGAAAGTGATCCTTTCTAATGGCATTGTTCAATCTCCTATAGTTTATACATACTCTCCATCCTGTCACTGTGCATGTTGGGATAAGTTCATTATTTTCATTAGTCACAATAGTTATTCTTCCCTTTTTAGGTACACATTGTGTTAGTGTAAGCCCTAGCCCCAATGCATTGTTATAAAACACTTAAGTTAATAAATGAGGCATTTGTTTTATTTATTATATTCCTATGCATATCAATTGATAGAACTATCCAAGAATGTTATTTTAGTTTAAGTTATCATGTGTGAGGCACATGGTTGTAAGACCTTGAAACAAGTAAGACTTCATTTTCAATATCCCTAGTCAGTAATTGTTATGGGAATAAAAAAATGAATTAAGACTAGTATGCTCTCTCTGTTAATTTGAGTTATGTCTTATGGATCATAAGGATTGGAGTGTCAATCAGAGATCATAGATACATGTTTAGAACATGGTATCTAGATTCGATCTGTTCATAAGAACACTATATGGTATAAGTGATAAGTGTTTCTCATGTGCAAGTTTTACATCAGAGTTCTTAGACCTAAAATCTCTATGAAACTCTTTATAAATTACTGTGTACTTTGACATACACCTAACGTGCTCGTAAAAGGGTGACAAGTATGGGTATGCTTGGGTATACACCAATCCATGTTAGAGAGCATGAGAGAAGTGAAGGGATTACCCCTCTCGATAAGAGAGAAAATGTCACCAGCCACTTGATCAGTGAACTGAGAAGTGTATGGCCATACCGAGAGTAAATAATGAGTAATCATTATTTATCTGAGAGTTCAGTGTCACTAGAATATCAAGAAAGGAATTAGTATATATAAGGATGATTAATTCCATGCCTTATATTAATTCTGATATTTAAGGGTAAGGGACCATGCAAAATTGCATTAGGTCACTAAATGCCATTTGCATTTTCATTCAATTTGGAATGCTATAATATCTTGATAGAGAATATATATATAGCCTTTGAATTAATTTATTAATTTATTGTAAATATTAAACGGACCTATAGGATCGCACACAAAACATTGGGCTTAAAATATTTAAATAGTGTATTGGGAAGTAATTTGGGCTTATATTTAAAGTCAAATTAATGTATGCAATGGGTAAATAAATTTTTGCCTTAAACAGCTTGCTGTTTTAGGCAAATCTGTTCAACTCCGATTTTGCCTTAAATAACTAGCTGTTTAAGGTAAATCTGTCAAACAAGGTTTTTGCATTAAATAGCTAGCTGGTTAAGGCAAATCTGTTGAACTGTTATTTTGCCTTAAACAGCCTACTGTTTTAGGTAAATCTGTTAACAGTTGGTCACAAGAGAAATTTGTTAGCATGTGCTAGGTTTAATTTTAATTGATTAATTATCTATGTATAATTAAGTTAATTGAGTATTAAATCCCAAATTGTATTTAATCAAAATATAATACTTGAGAGGGAATTAAAGTAGCCAAAATTGAAGCTAGGAATCCTAGTTGAATTTGGCAACTAATCACCTTAAATAAGTAAGTTTATTTTGATTAAATGACTAATGCCATTTGAATTTAAATTCTAATAGAATTTAAATTAAGATATCTCTTAATTAGGAAGTGATGGAGGCTAAAATTACTACTTAATATCTGCATTCACACTAGACCTAAAATAAGTGATATATATTAATGAATTAAAAGAATAAAAGGGGTAGCCGTTTTGCTCTTTCTCTCTCTTGGCCGAATTACTCAAGGAAAAATAACTCTTTCTTGTTCTCTTGTGTTCTTGGGCAACAATAGCAACCTAAAGGAAGAACAAGATCAAATCTTGTAGCTTCAAACCATTCCAATTGCCAAATACACAATCATAGAGCTAGCACTCTTGTTTTTAAGCTATCTTTGCAAGTGTGTGTGTGAGCATAGAGTGGTGTGGCGTAAAGGCTGCTTTTTTGGCATTGGTGTTCCAGATCTGAAGTGTATAAGTCTATCTTATATATTTGTCATTGCAAAAATCAAGTTTTGAAGAGCATCCAAGCTTGTAAGTTTTAAAACTCTAAAATTGCATGTTTTGATTTTATGTTGTATATTGCATGGCATGAACAATCAATATTTTTTTCCGCTGCATGATCTTCATGTATATGCCATGTGATACCCCTTCACATTGGACCGAACTAACCCAACTACTATTAGAAATCAGATAAATAATACCTGCATCGAGTAGTTTAAGTACATCCTTTTTCACTACTTCTTACATAGCTGGATTAAGTCTCCTTTGGGATTGTACCACTAGTTTGAAATCATTCTTCATAGGTATTCAGTGTGTAAAATAACTGGGGCTAATTCCCTTCAGATCGGATGTCTCCCAACCTATGGCTCCTTTATGCTTTTTCAATACCTCAATAAGCATCTCTTCTTTTAAGCATGTCAAAAGTAAAGATATGATTACTGATTTTGCATTATATTCCAAAAATACATATTTTAAATGAGAGGAAAGAGTCTTCAGTTTACAATCTCCCGTAGGAGGGGATGGTTCATCCTCTTTTATTCCATCCTCTTCATGTTCTTTTTCCAGCTCCTTTATTAGCTCTTTTTCCTTCTTCTCCATTTCCTCCTTATTCCCTTATTCCTTTGATTCATTAAACAATTCTTAAGCTCATCATTCAGTAAAATTTCCTCTTGCTTTTCCTTTATACATTCTTGAATACCATCTATGAAGTAAATAAACTCTTCAAAATTATAAGAAGGGTGCTTCATTACTTTATTCATATTGAAAACAATTTCTTCCTCATTAAACCTTAAGGTAAATGTTTGTCCATGTACATTTATTAAAGCCTTTGCCTTATTCAAGAATGGCCTTTCTACTATCAAAGTTACCTTTTGATCCTCCTCCATATCTATGACTACAAAATAAATTGGGAATATAAAGTTTCCTACTTTCACCAATAAATCCTCAATAATACCCTTAGTTCTCTGTACTGATCTATCCGCCAATTGCAATGTCATTTGAGTCTCCTTGATGTCACCTAAATTTATTTTTCTACAAATTGAATAAGGCATTAAATTAATACTAGAACCCAAATCACATAATGCATGTCCGGCAAAATTTCCTCCTAATTCACATGGTAAAGTGAAACTACTAAGATCCTCTAGTTTTTTAGGAATTTTTTTTATTAAAATTGCACTATAATTTTCAGATAATTGAACTGTTCCTACATCCTCTAGATTTTTCTTATTCAAACATAATTCCTTCATAAACTAAGCATATTTAGGCATGTGCAACAAAGCTTTGGCAAATGGTAAATTTACATGCAACTTTTTAAACATGTCTAAAAATCTAGTTAACTACTCATTATGCTTTTCCTTCCCAGCAAAAGATGGATAAGGTAATTTAGACTTATCAAGCACAGTAGAAACAAGTTTATACTTACCTTTGCTTTTCTCAACAATAAGTGATTTCTCATTATTTGGTTCAGAAATACTTACCTTCGGTGTCAATTCCATCAAATCTGAAGAGTGCTTACCATTTTTAGCTACCTTCACCTCTTTTCTACTTCTCAAAGTAATTGCCTTGGCTTCCTCCTTTGGGCTCCTATCCATGTTAGATGCAAAAGTGTTATGTGTCCTATTTCAGATAGAGTTAGCAAGTTACCCTACTTGATTTTCTAGATTTCTAATAGAAGCATCTTGATTTCTCATCCAAATTTCTTGTGATTTCCATTTAATATCCTGATTAGCCATTAAATTGGTTTGGACATTCATAAAATTAGCAAACATTTCCTCTAAATTGGGTTTTCTATCCTGTGTGGGTTGATGTCTTGCTTGAAAGCCTGGGGGTTGATATGTAGATGCTTGATTAGGTGAGTGGCTCTTGCTATGAGAGATTATATTCTGATTAAATTGAGCCCTAGGTTGATTACTAGATGAAGATGCATTATTGCCCTCTCTCTATGAGAAATTAGGGTGATTTCTCCACCTAAGATTATAAGTATTGCTATAAGGGTTTAATGTATTTACTTCTTCTACTAATGTTCCTACACTTTCCTCATTCTTAATCTTAGATGTTACATATGTTCCAACATAAGATAAAGATGACACATTTTTAACTTGTAAACCACTCACCTGCTTTGTCAATGCATCTAATTGTGCCCTTAGCATGGCTACCTTATCCACATTGTGTATAGCTTGCTTTTTTTATGTTGTCTTTACACTTGCCCATTAAGCATCATTGGTAGCCATCTCATCCGGGAGTAGGAAAGCTTCTTTAAGGATCTTGTTCATGAAACTTTCATTTGAAGCTGCATCTAAGAGAGATCTTATAGATTGATTCACACCTACATAGAAAATAGACATTAGTTGATGAATAACAAGTTCATGGTGTGGACAACTCTTTAGGATTCTCCTAAATATTTTTCAAGCCTCCTGGAATGGTTTCTCATATAATTGGTGGAAATTATGGATGTTATTCCTAATACTAGTAGTTTTGGTAGGTGGGAAGAAACGACATAAGAATTTTTCCCGCATTTGTTGCCATGACTAAATTGATTGACTTGGTAACATTTGCAGCCAGTTTCTTGTCTTACCAATGAGAGTAAAAAGGAATAACTTAAGCCTAATGGCATCTATAGACACATTGGTTATTTGCATTGTATCACTAACTTCTAGAAAGATGTCTAAATATTGAGCGGGGTCCTCTATTTTTGATCCAGAAAATTGATTCTTTTGAACCATGGTTATGGTTGCAGGTTTTATCTCAATATGTTGATTGTGAGGTATCTTAATAGTTCTATGATCCTCATTCCACCTAGCTATGGTATAATCTCTAATGGTTCTAAGGCTAAACCCATCCCCTTGAGCTTGGTTAACATGCCCTTCTATCTTAGGGTGTGGATTATTCATTGGTGGGTTATGGAAAGCATGGTTATTAAGGTTGTTAAGGTTATTTTGATCTTGCTCTTCTGAATTCATCTCTCTCTGCCTTAATCTCCTAATTCTATGGAATGTCCTCTCAATTTTAGGGTCAATAGGCAAAATTTTTTCGTCTCTTATCATAAACTATTGACACCTGCAAAGAATAAAAAAATAAAATTAATAAATAATGAAGAATAAGGAAAAAGAAAGACACACAAAATTCACTTTCAAATCTAAAAACAAACGCCAATGTTTCCCTGGCGACAACACTAAAAACTTTACAGGTGTCTAGCAAGTATACTATATCAGCTAGTAATATAGAAAAATATAAATTAAGATCCCAAATATTGAATCCAAGGAAAACTATGAAAATGCTACTTATTTCAGACTTTAGAATGAATGTTGTGTGCAAAGAATAAAAGAAATCCCATGTTTTGTGATGGTGATAAGAGAATTAATAAATAAAATTTAGACAATTAAATCTAATCTTGAACAAAACAATCAATAAAAGTTGGTAAAACTCAATACTAAAGGCAGCTTCTGCTAAAGGACTATCCATCTTAACTTATATTATAATGACTTAATCAAAAAGAGAACACAAGTGATTATGAAGAAATCAAATGAATAAAGCAAGATAACTTAAATCAAGATTATCATTCTAAGCATTAAATCTTTTCTGTTCAGAATTATTCAACACTTAGTCTTAATCTATTATTACCGATACCCTATTATACCTTCACTCAGGATATAATCATGCATTAATACCAATAGATTAACCTACGAATATGCAAATCAATAATCATGCATAAATCAATCATCAACTATTAATCCAAATTAGTGAACAATCAAATTATGAATAACCAAAGTTAAAAAATTGCACAAAACCAAGAAATAATCAACTTGTATCACATTAAGCGCAAACTAAATCATTACAATATAAAATTAAGGATTCAAGTATCCTTTAGCAAAAGTTAAAGAAAACTACTCACACTTCATATTAAAAATCAAACAAAGTAAATAAAGTTGATACAAACTCATGAAGCAAGAAACTCCCTTAACAATTCTGTAGAACTCCAAGCAAGGCTTCTAAATTCCAAGCTTTTGCATCTTACAAAATTAAACCTAAGTTAATATAAACTAACTAAAGGAAATTTGTATCTAAAATGCTCTCCCAACCTTGGTGTCTTTAGTCCTTTTTTATAGCCTCCCAATGAAGAGTATTATGCCTTTTGTGACTTCCTATATTAGAAGAATTCATGTTTTAGTGAAATAGGAAGACTTTTATCGCCTAAACAGGACATCCACTAGGGAGAGTGCTTCACTTGCTCAAGAGAGTGGCTCTTTACTGCAAAATACATAATTTTGTTTGGGTGAGTGCCAAATTCACTCTAAAGAGTGTTAAATCACTCAGTCGAGTGAGGAAATCACTTAGCCGAGTGATTCATGGTTGCCTCTCATGAGTGAAAGTCAAATTCCTCCTTAATTATAATTTTATCCCCAACTTTTTTCCTTTTTGCATTTTAGCACCTTTTCTCTTCAATTTGGCCCTAAAAACGCCAAAACTAACAATTAAGCCTAAAAAAAACACAAACTAACAAATTAAACCTAAAATCAACTAAATTAATACTAAATTAACTTAATTAACCACATAAAAACATATTAAAAACATAGAATAATTCACACATACCAGTGCTTTGCCCTAATCATCTTGCTCTACTATTACATCCGGGACTATGGGATCATGTCCACATCTCTCTCGAGTCTCTAGCACTATAAGCAGTCTATACTTGCCCTTCTGCTCATCTATAGGCTCTACCATGCTTATTATAATGGCTGTCTGTAAGTCTTTGTGCATATTTTATGAGAAATTAAATTTTGATGTTTATAGGGATGCACACATATTTCTAGTAATCATGCATGAAAATGAGTTACAACACATATTGAACATTTTACGAGAAATTAAATTTCGATAGCATTTTTGCTAGGAATGAGACTACCCTTAGCATATAAACACATTTAAACAACACACAGGCTATCATAACCACCAATATGATCATAGTACTATACTTCATGCTTTTCGAGAAATTTTGACAAAATTTCGGTAGCATTCTGGCTAGGAATTTGACTGCCCCCTGCACAAAAGATATATTCAAAGCAAAGCAACACAATAAAGGCACTCAAGGCTACCAAACAACACAATTATTAATATTTCACACCTTACAAGAACAATAAAATAAGAAAAAAATTCGACAGTATTCCAGCTTGAAATGACACTACCTCCTGCACAAGAAACACATTTAAAACCAAACAATAAGGCATAGGCCATTAAGGCTGCCAAATAGCACAAATTCAAACCATTTATACTTAGTGCAATAAGAATGCCCCTAAATACTCAAAGGTCACATACATTATTGCCTAAAAAGTGAAGGATATAGATTTACGTGGTCATGTATAAGGCATTTGTATACAATGTCATGCAAAGATTGTTTGATAATAACACTAGATTATTTAGACTACAAGGCATTCTTGGTTTCTAAACTAAAAATAAAAAATATAACAAATATAGATAGAATAGTAAGTGCTTGCATCCATCATGCCTAAAGCTACAGGTTTCTAACCAAAATTATGTTCTAACTCAAAAAAAAGAAGAAAAATAATAAAATTGTTAAAATATAGTTACTTGGGGAAGACAAAAAGAAAAAGCAAATGGCTCACAAATCTGATGTCGAATAAGAGAAAACGACTTGAAAAACCAAAGCTGAAGCTTAAACGTCAGAAAAAAATGGAGGTTTGGCTGAAAACTGAAGAAGAAGGCCTTTTATATTACCAAAATTGAGCAATGGAAAAGAAGCCCATCCTTCGCTAAACAAATTATGGGATGGAAAGGTGTCCCATCCCTCAAGCCAAAATGACCAAAATGCCCATTGTTTTTAATTTTCTCTTATTTTTCATATTTTAACTCCATTTTCTTCAATGTTTTGACCGTTTTCATCGATTTTTCATTCTCTATCCATATAAAATTAATTTACAACATTATTAACACTATTTTTATGAGTTACAATATTTTTTTACAATATTTACAAGTTTTAATTACATTTTACTACATATAGGTGTCCAAAAGTCTAAAATGCCCTTTAAAATTAGTCATTTTTCTGTGGATGAATGATTTTTATATTCTAGACATTCTAGATCTTCCGGGATTGAATATTTAGGTTATTAGGCCTTTTAAATCACCTAAAAAATGCAAACAAAGGCAAATACACTAATATGTATGTGCGATGCATGAGACATGTAAATGTGTGACTCTTGGAGTTCCAGAGGTAAGGGGCGTCCATCCTTTATCACTTTTCTATAAATAGTGCTTGATTTTCTTGGATTTTATACCTTTGACTTTTCATCTTCTAGGAAGCTTCCATCAGGTATTCTTCTCTCCCTTCTTTTCCTTTTTTTCTTTCTTTTTTTGTATATTTTCCTTTTATTCATTTATTTTCCTTTATCATTCATGTAGTTTAGACTGCTTAGAAATCCTGTAACCATGACTATTAGGCTTGAAAAATTGCATTGATTACTAGACGAGTCAAAAACTTGGGAGTACCCTATTTTGGCTTTTTACTCAAGTTTAAGTTTTTTGAGGAGAACTTCTTCAGATAAGCACTTACTGAGTGCTACTCTTCGATTCTGGGACCCACTATTTCATGTATTCCAATTCACTCATAAGGAATTATGTCTTTTATCTGAAGAGTTTGCTACCATAGTATGTGTTTGATTTGATCTCGATGCCCGACCATACTTGCCCTCTCCTATGGTCAGTTATCCTAGAGAGGTGGTCCGTACCCTAGGTGTCCTTCCTTCCTAGGCTTGGGGTTTAGTACCTCATGGGGAGACATTTTTGTTGAAGTGGCTGATTAATGGCTTGATTAATTTTGATGACATTCCCACCTTTCGTTCTGCTGTGGTTATGCTTTATTGCATGGCTTAGTGTTTATTGGTGCATGCCGGTGATCCCCTGACTATAAATTATGGGTTATTTAGTGTTGTTGATGGCATACATTGGGGGTACAATCCATTTCCTCTGATCATGGTAGAGCCATCATTAGCTTGGATGAATTTCACTATAGGTCTCTTGCTTAGCTTAGCTCTTCTTCTTTCTTTACAGGTAGTCCTATGCAATATGTACTAATTTTTGAAGGTAGTATGCCCCTTGTGGGTTTTCATACTAGCTTTTCTTGTTGAAATGCGCATCCTTACGGATTTTCATGCATCTCTATGTCTTATTTTTGCCTGAGATGAACCCAACTCACCCCAACGGCTTTTTTTTTCAAGGTATGGCTTCATAAGAGGCTGTAGCTATTTTCAGAGCCTCCTCCTTAAGTTAGAGCCACATGAACCTACCCCATGAGGGATGTTGCAACTAGGCATCTCCAACATGAGTTTCAACATGTGCTAACATCAGGTTTAGGTGTCCCTGGTTGCCTGTTACCACTATGGTCAGGGATGGAGAGTTGAGATGCATTCCTCTTTATGGACTTCATCAAGCCACCTTTTATGTCTCTGCTTATTGTGTTTGCCAATTTAGGGGTAGGTGGGATATTATTAGGCATCCCCTAGGCTTCTGTGGAGGCATTCGTACTGTTCACTTTGTTACAGAGTATTATCAAATTATCTGGACTCAACTTCTAGTAAGGATACTATTTCTGACATAGGTGCTTATGATTTCACCACCTCTAACTCATACAAGCAGTTGGTTACTAGTCCAGCTATCGACAATAAACTTTCTCACCCAAGGCACCTGGATGGAGAGAGAGATAGGATATTGATAGATTAGATTAGACATTTTCATAGATGATGTTTCTAATTTTATTGAACATATGATAGAAAAATGTTATCTTCAGATACATAGATGACATTTATGAATACATGCATGACATTTACTTTTGATTTCGTTACACATAATTTGTATTTGACCTTATCTCAATGAAACATGTTATTCAATCTTGAAATGAAACTTTACAAGCATTATAACTCCTGTCATCAATTAGCTCTCTTGGGTTTTCTTAACTGATTATTTTCTCTCCGCCTCTATTTTTTTTCTAGGATGCCTTTTTTTGGTTTTCACCCTGGCGAGGCACCAATATTTAGCAAGGCCACCGTTTTTTCCAATTTTTGACCTATGGGGCATTTATTCTCTTATTTTTCTCCTTTATTCTTTAGCCATGGAACCTTTTCAATTTGTCAACATTCATTGGTTCTCGGATGTCGTTGCCATCTCTATCTAACAAAACAACAACGCCTTTGGATAATAGCTTCTTAAATACAAAAGGTCCTTCCCATATGGGCCTGAGTTTGCCTCGAATGTTCAAAATCGCCGGCCTCATCTATTTGAACAATAGGTCTCCTTCTTTAAATGGATGCTTCCTATATTTCCTCCCAAATGAACAGGCTAACCTCTTTTGATAAACTTGGTTGTGATAATATGCTCTCATTCTATCCTCATCAAGCAAGATTAAGCTGCAATAGTCTCTACCTAGCCCATTCTATCTCTGATATCTCGGCTTTTAGAACTACTCTCAGAGATTGATGCTCAATCTCTATGGATAGCATTGCTTCTATCCTCTAAACCAAAGAGAGCGGAGTGGCTCCTATTGAAGTTCTAGTTGTTGTCTTATAACCCCATAGTGCAAAGGGTCGCTTATCAGCCTAATCCTTATAAGTCTATACCATTTTTATTAGCTACTTCGACTACTCCATTTTCTTGAGGTCTATAAGGAGAAGACTTTTGATATTGAACCCTATTCCTAATAAGCAGTTGTTGGGTTACTCCTAAAAATTGTAACTTGTTGTCCGAGACCACATGATGAGGCAACCCATATCTATATATCAAATTTTTCTTGATAAACTTGGCCTATAACACCCTACGCTCATTCATAATCTCTATGTACTGAATACTATTACTAACGATGACACATGATTACTATTTACTCAGTACAAATTTTGGCAGCATGCTGGCTTATAACCCGTGCTGGCCAAACCGGCAAATTAAGCATATAACACTCCTAAAAGGAAACCTCTACGTCTATTATTACATTAACATCCGTAACACTTCTAAAATCATCCATCTCATCATTGCAACTAAGGCATAAAATTTCATTCATACAATGTTTAAAAATATGCATATATGAATAAATTCATTACTAGTTTGTAATCATAACAAACACAATACATTCTCAATCATGTATCTAAACCTATTGCATAAATCATCTAATCTTCGTATCTTAATCTGTGACACGTGTATATGCCATTTCATTCCTCTTCATTGCTTCCTCATCGCCTGTCCTTGCACGCAGTCAAACAACCACATGCTAAGCAACTATATTGCCTAGTGGTGGGTACAACTACACAAAATTTCATTTAAATATATTTATTATATTTCTATTTTCATTTTTTATTGTTGTTATTATTCTATCTATCTATTTATAAATGCGAATGCTTCCTAACCACCATTTAGCCTTTATTAACTTTATGCTCTTATATTTCAACCTATTTACTGTCCGATCTTAGTTAGTTATAATTTTAACATTAATTTACTCTCATGCCCTTGTCCATTTACTTAATTACTTGGTGGTCCTTGACTATCAGTTAATTTAATTATTTTTACTTATTTCACTTGGTTTGAACTCTATGTTGTTTTCATCATAATTACAAATTTAATTTCCACTAAGTATTTTATCTATGTAATTCTATTACAATATCATTGTCATTTTCCTTTCTTACTAACTATATGGTACTTTATTGTACTTGATTCCTTAATTACTCTTAAATTTTTCCATTTTTTTATTACATTTTTAGTTAGGTCCTTATTTTCAATTAGTATAATATCTATGTTATTTATTTCCTAAATGTCCCTTTTCTAACTTAATTGGTCTTTTGGTTGTATCTTTTCCTCTAATTACTATTTTACCCTTTATTTCTCCTCTTTGATATTATTCACCATAAAATCTCATTTCCTTTCTTTTTGGCCCTTGCCTTTACTTTCTTTGCGAAATTACAGTTTTATCATTATTTGCTCAACTTTTTGACTAATATATTATTTTACCCTTCATACACTAAATTTTTCTAAACTTCCCTTTTGATCTCTTTCTGACTGAATTTTATTACTTATTGACCATTTTACTCTTATTTACTTTATTGAATCTTTTATTTCATTTTTACTCTTTGATTTACAGTCTAATTTTCGAGTTCCCTTTATGTAAGGGATTACAAGTACAAAATAATAATACTTATTTGTGCTCAAGATAACATGTTTATAGAAAGTTCCTGCATGTACATGTATATGATATTTTACTCGTTGTTATATAGGATTATATATATAGATACCCATATGTACATGATGAAAAAGAGCAAAGTACATAATAAAAATACTCAATAGTGCACATGATCACATGTTTACAAAAATTTACACATGAGCATGTACATGATTATCTTATTCATAGTTACACAAGGGTATACATATGCATATACAAATATGATTAAATAGAGTAAAAGTAAAGTAAAGAAAGATAAAGAAAGAATATTATATTTCCTCATTGTGTCTAGGATGTGGATAGATATGCATGCCTATAAGGGTAATTTTGTAGCTGCCACCATTTACCCCATATGGGGCTACTGTTGACCTTGTTTAGGTCTTTATACTATATAGTTTGACCTCATTTGGGTCTTGAGCCAACTCCATTTGAGTTTGCTTGACTGGTCCATCGTATAGTTCTGTCCCCATAATGGACTACTATTTATACCTTCGGGTATCCTTTTTGTACCTTTGGGTACCACCATATAACCCATTATCCACTTCTATAGAATAGTGCAGGCTGGATAAAAAGTTAAGTATATGCATCATACAAAGCTAAAGAAAATGGAGACATTTCAATTCTTAGCTTGAGTTGCATGTGATCTTTATATGAATCAATGTATAGTATATGGAGAAATATTTTAATAAGTGAACTTGAATAAAATATATGGACATAGTACTTTAATATCATATACATAGTCATTGTTATATATTGTTTCTTATATTTTGGATGACGAGCTTTATGAATATGAATATATGCTTGGTTAATGATTATTATATCAATATTAATCAATTAGCATAATCGATAATTGGTTGTTCTTTATTGAAGTGAATGACTTTTGTATATAAGATTAATTAGATGATGGATGTATAATTGGTGTGCTTGAATAGTAAACATATTTACTATAGTACACTTAGTTTATGGAAACATGAATAACTTTATGTATGATAGTAAACACTTAAGTAACAAATTGATCATACTCTAAATAAAAACATAGAATTGGCAAATAGATTAAGGATTGTAATTAACAAAGATGTGAGAGAGGAAATGTAAATGTATCATTATACCTATTGAGATGAAATATAAAATTGATAACAAGTGTAGATAGCTAATCATTTGTGTAATAAGCAAGAAAATACTATGGTTCCAGATTTATAATGGTTAGTCTTGCACAATTAACTAATAGGATTCTCTATAAGTTTAGCTTGGGTATCACATATATAATAAAAAGATTAATTAGGTACCAAGAGTAAACAAGTTGATATGTTAAGGAACAAGAGTGTTAAATTATAAAGTGATACTTAAAGATATATGAACAATTGATATAAGGAAAGTAATTGTATGACAATTAATTGGATTGTTAATTAAGTGAAGAAGTAGTAGATAACAGTTTAAAGTGTTGGTACTATATTTTGTTATGAGTGATGGTAACTTTTTTTAATTTAAATGATCAATTTATTGGTCTACGATATTTATGCTTGTATGATTATGCATTTTGAATGCAAAGCATCAATGTCAATTATTATTAATAAATTCACATGATTCTCACATGTTGATATAGATGTTGATTTTTGTGTCTTTTTTTGGCTTTGTATCTTTAATATTAAATCATATATTTTAATTGTGGTACATGTTGAGTGCTTGTTAAAGATCACTATGAGTGGTCGTTCATCTTGCTTTATGTTCCCCACTAAGCTTTATAGTTTAGCATGGCCATTTTAATCCATGTAGGTTGTTGAGATAGGAGTTCTTCCCCGGGATAATATCTGTAGCTGTCGGCAAACGTAGGAGAAAGACTAGAAGTATATAGTCCTCATTTTCAGTTTTAAATTTTGATGTATGAAAATTTTGTAAAGTGTTGGAGTTTAATAGTTGTAGTTTTTCTTATAATACTTTAAGAGACTTTCATGAAACTAGTTGTACTATTAAGTTCAGATATTATGTCTTAAGTTTCTTATAAGATCTCTATTCAGTATGTTTAATGATTTAATATTATAGTGTAGCATGTATAATGATTCAGAATATAGTGATATGGCTAAGTTAAAGGATAAGGGTGCTACAGTTAGCCAAAAGAATCCCTACCTCATAATCATCTTTGCCAAGGCTAAACCATTCATATGGGCTCTAAATACTCCTACATGTACTTCCTCCATTACCTTATTGTCTTCCTTTTCATCTAGACATCTCAATTGGATTCCATCAAGTTGTCTCTCATAAAGCACTCCTCCTACAGTAATGAAATAAGTTAACAGCTTGCGGATCATTCTCTAGTCCTTTTCAGTATCCTCCTCAAGGAACACTAGCTTTTCTAGGTAATTATGGATATCATAATACCAAGCTTTCCATCATCCACCTAGATATCCATGATTTGTTCCTTTTTAAAACATGGCTTATCATAACTTGAAATTATCATAGGCCTCATAATTATTCCCTTTAGATTTTCCCATATGGACACCAAGGTAGCCAAGGCATCCGCTAACTAATTTTCTTCTCTACGCACATATCAAAAAGTGTAAACCTTAAAATAACTACTCAAAAACTTCAAGTATCTAAGATAAAGCAACAAGTGATCTTCTTTTACTAACCATTCACCCCTTACTTGGTAAATCACTAGAGATGAATCTCTAAGCACTTCTTTAGACTTTACCCCCATCGCCAATAGAGCTTTTAACCAAAAAATGCAAGCTTCGTATTCTGCTTCATTGTTCGTGGCTTTATATCTTAACTTCCTAGCTAATGGTATCCTTTCTCCTTTTGGTGTAACTAAAAATACTCCTAATCCTGCTTCTTTGTTATTCACAGCTCTGTCAAAGTACATCTGCCAACCTTGGACCATTATGGCTGTTACATTCTAGTCAGGGAATTCATAAGTCATTCTTCTCCTTTTAAAGGTTGATCAGCTAAGAACTCTGCCACTACTCTTTCTTTAATGGTTTTCCTAGTGATGTATTCTATGTTAAATTTTTATAAGAGAATCAACCACCTTCCCATCTTTCCTAACAACAAGGGGGCTTCTTTTAAGTATCTAAGGGGATTCTACTTAGTCACAGCTTATATCCTGTAAGAATGGAAGTAGTGTCTTAACTTATTAGATACCCATATGACTACCAGTAAAATCTTTTCAACTTCTACATACTTTGCCTCATAAGGGAGAAATTTCTTGCTGAGATAGTATACTGCATACTCAATCTCGAAATCATCCTCTTATGCCATCATAGCCCCCACTAAATTATCTTCTATCACTAGGTACAAAATTAGAGGTTTACTTGTTTGAGGTGGTCTCAATACTGGCGGATGTAATAGGTATTCCCTGATGGTATCGAAAGCTTTCTGACAATCCTTATTCCAAACTATAGGCTGGTCTTTCCTGAGCAACTTTAAGATCAGCTCACAAATTGAAGTTAACTTAGCAATAAACCTATTTATGTACTGGATCTTACCTAGAATCCTCTAACTACCTTTTCCTTTAGGGATACTGGCATCTCTATAATTGTCGTTACCTTGTCAGGATCTATTTTTATAACTCTCTGGCTCACCACATGGCCTAAAAGCTTACCTAAAGTAACCTCAAATATGCACTTTTTTGGGTTGAGGTGGAGATTGTACTTTCTAATCTTTTAAAAAGACTTCTCTAATGCCTTGAAGTGATTTTCCTTAGTAACTGACTTGACCATCATGTCATCCATGTACACCTCTACTTCCTTATGGAACAAATCATCTAAAATCTTAGTGGCCATTTTCTGATAGGTGGCAATTGCACTTCTAAGTCCTAAAGGCATGAACCGATAGGCATATGTCCCCACTTAACTATGAAAGCTATTTTCATCCTATCTATTATCTTGTTTAGAATTTGATTATACCAAGCATATCCATCAATGAAGCTATACATGGCACAAGTGGCTACACTGTTAACCAGAATATCTATGTGAGGCAAAGGAAAATCATCCTTAGGATATGCTTTATTCAAGTCTCTGTAATCTATATAGACTCTTACCCTTCCATCCTTATTTGCTACAGGGACTACGTTTTCCAACCACGTGGGGTATTGGACTTCTACTAAGAGCTTAACCTCTATTTTCTTTCTGACTTCATCTTTAACCTTTTCAACCCACTCTAGCCTAAGTCTTTTAAGCTTTTGCTTAACTGGCTTGTACCTTAGATATGTCAGAATGGCATGTTTACCAACCTCTTGATCTATTCTTGGCATGTCTTTATAGGTCCAGGCAAATACTTTTTCATAATTTTTCAATATTCTCTCAAAATTGTCTCTCTCTTCAGGAGTTATATTTGATTTTAATAAAATTTCATTTGTGTTTTCTTTAGTTCTATGATTACATGAACATGTTTTTATTGAGTTAATGTCAAATATAAATGCTTTATGATCATGGTCATACATATTGAAATCAAAAGAAACATCACACAAGTAAGCAAAATTATTCATCTCATTAATGTAATCAAAAGAGCAAATAATGTTCTCATCAGAAAGTTTAAGAACATGAACAACATCAATAAAAGTATTTTCTCCAATCTTGTCAGCATTAAACGTTCCTCCAGCCTCTAAATCAACATTAGGTAACTCTTCAACCTGCATTTTCTCTTTGCCTTTCAGTTGAGTAGTAAGTAACTTCACTGTCATGACTTCGTCTGGTACTTCTTTATCCCAGGGTGAATGGTGTAATAGAATCTCTTCATCCTAGAAACCCTCAACTGGTTTGATGATTCCTTATTTCCAATCAAAAACATCATTGAACAGTTTAAATCTCGACACTAGCTCACCCCCTATCATCCGAGGCTTATTCTCTCTATAATAAAGGCACAAGCCTGAAGCTGGTACAAAACTCTGAGAAATGTGAGGAATCCCTTTCATTGCTTCCTTCTCCTTACCCTTCTTACTGAAGCCTACAAAGCCTAACTCTTTCATACCCTTTTGACCCCTAGCAGCTATAGTAGTCAGAGGCCCTTGAGAGTTCTTGCCTAAACCAACACCAGTCAGGAAATCTATCTTTTTAAGCATATTAATCCCTTGAAGGCTATCAGGAAAGCTGCTCTTATTCTCTTTATCACTAATAACTGCCACATGAAACCCACTAAATGGTTGTTTGGCTATTTTTAGCACAGACACCTGATTCTCCCTTATTGCTTTAATAGTGACCACTTGATTGTTATTGGGAATTTTAATCATTTGGTGTAATGTGGATGGTAGTCCTCCCAGCTTATGAAACCATAGTCTCTTAAGAAGCGCAGAGAATTTTGTTGGGATAAGTAAGACTCCAAACTCAGCTTCAGTCTCAATGGGCCCTATCTTTACCATAGCCTTAAAGGTCCCAATAGCTTACCTCTTAGAGTTGTCATAGGTAGAAATAGTCAGATTAGACATGCTTAGCATACTCTTATTCAATCCAAAAGCTAAAATTACCACCAAAGGGAAGACATTAATGGAGGACCCATCATCTATCATCATATAAGCCATGTGCTTACCATTAACTTGAGCCCTGATGTAGAGGGGATGATTATGATTCCTTTCTTCTGTAGGCAAGTCAACATCAGAGTACACAACATTCTCCCTGATTCCTCCCCTAACTAAATCCAATAACTCAGAGGATGAAATAGTGGTAGCAACAGTAGCCTCACTTAAAGCTTCCACCAATTTATGTCTGCGCGAAGGAGACCACCTCAATAAGTCCCAAATACATATTTGACCCTATGTCTTTTTTAGCTGCTTGATTAACTGATAATCATCAATTTCTTTCTCCATTGGCACTGTAATAGGAGCTAGCAGTCTTTCGATCTCTAGGGTCACTCTTCAACTCCTTATGATTGCCTTAACTTTCTTCTCTTCCTCTAATTCCTCTTTACTCTCACTAGCTGAACTCCAGATATAAATAGGTAGCAAAGCTCCTTCATCATCACTCTATGTAGGAGTATCCCGACAATCAATCATAAAAACTAGTTTATTTTCCTCAACTGGCTTTGTTACTTTAGGGGTAGAGCGAGTAATGGCCAAGTACTCATTCCCATATAGATCCTTCATCACATACCCTTCAGGTAAGCTTGACCCAATCGTGTACATTAGAGGAGGCATAACATTGTATCCTCCCTTCTTCTTTTTATCCCTCTTCTCAGGGTCTAAAATATGTCTGTTATCTATTAAATCCTAAATTTTATTCCTTAGAGTGTGGCAATAATCGATCGAATGCCTTATGTACTGATGGTATGCACAGTATTGATCTTCCCTATAATAAGGTAGCCCTTGACTCTTTACAGGCCTTGATGATAATAGCTAAAGCTTCCTTTCTTTAACCAACTTATTCAAAACCCAATATAGTGATTTCCCTAAGTTAGAATGATAGCTCTGCTAGCTAGCCTTTGTAATGGATACCTTTGTGGTATTTTCAGTTTAGTTCTTCCCACTACTATTACCAACTGCCTTGTTACTGCTACTTGCCCTTCTAGCTAAGTACTCTCTTTTAGCTTCTGTAACTATGTCCTTCAAAGACTTTTAATCTTTTAGACCCTTCATCTTCAAACCATCTCTCAAGTATAGGCTCGCATTTTGAATAAACAACCTAATTTGGTAAGTTGTATTAGGTTTCAATTTCATCTCAATTACCCTATTCCTCCATCTGTGAGATATTCATGGAAAGATTCATTATGCATCTATTAGAGTAACTCAAGGTCTTTCAAGGTGACTTCTATCCTCGTACTGTAGTCGTACTGCTTAAGAAATTTGTCAGTTAGCAAGTTCCAATCTTTCTTAGTTCACCTATCCAAACTATAATACTGATCTATCGCAGACCCAGTTAAGCTCAAGCAAAAAAATTCCACTTTTTGTTTCTTAGATAAGGTGGTCCCCTTCATGATCAATGTGTATTGCTTGATATGTTCTGAAGGGTCTGAGGTACCATCAAACCTCGGTAGATCCGACATCTTGCACCTTTGGGGCAATGGTTCATCTCTATCTAAGTCCCTATTCTCATAGTTCATTCCCTTACTAGCAGACAACAGCCTAGACATGGCTTCAATCTTTTCCTCTATCTCTTGATAGCTGGATCCTCAAAACTAGGACCTCTTATTCTTATATTCATTATTAGAGGGACATAGTCTTCATTTTTTCCTCTATAAAGTCATCCTCAAATCATGCCTCCCCTCCCTCCTTAGAAGCCACCATTCCACCAATCATAGCTAGCATCATTTCCTCAAACTCCTATAAGCACTTATCCAGTCTCCGATCCACGTTATCCCTCACTATTAAAGGTCGAATAGAAGTGATATTTTCCCTTTCCTTTAGAAATAAAAACCTCATGGTGGTATCATCATCCACTCTCCCAGTCTCATTTCCCCCTTTGGTCTCATTCACTTTATCGTTCATCATTTCTAAATTTATTTCCTGACTGCTTTTTAATAACTGGCTGGAATCAAACTCAGAACTAACTTTCAAACCCAAATCTGAAACTAAATTTGATCTTAGTAGACTAGGTATAGATCTTTAAACTAGGCGCTTATCTAATCCTTTGAACCACCTATATGAGTTTATAATGGCTGTAAGAATCAGAGGTTAATACTGATACACAGTAAATGAGGCATGGCCGGAGTATATACATAATGCATGAATGTAGTTTATGGTTTTGTTAGACATTAATCACAACCACACATAAGCATAGTAATAGAATTCCAACCTTATTACTCCCACATAGGAGCTTGTGCGATCTCTTCCCTAGGTGGGCTTAGCCCATGGGCCATCAAGCGACTCGATGGACTCGTATAATGCACAATTGAAAAACTAGCAGCAGAACCTCTTTAATTGAAAGTGTAGGCATATGGTTTTTAACCATTATGTATTTTTACTAACTCATATGGATTGGGTTAGGCCCATCAGGGAACGACAATCTTTGACTGGTACCCTTCTAACATGTTTGAGTGTAGTCAATACATAAAGGTCCACATAGCAAGAAAAATTTATTATGGTTATACAACCTAGGGGAAAGTTGCTATTGTCATTACATGGGCTTGAGTCAAAGGTGATGAAACTTTGGGGCTATCCAAGCATAGTTCCTACCAGTAGATCTAGCTCATCATGAGTATAGCGATCGATGGGTCACCATTTCATATACCATTTGGTATTAGACTTGGACCGGTGGGTCTCATTGACACCTCCCTACATTAAGTGAACATAAGGCATGCTTCAAGATAGCACTAGGGCTAAAAAAAGGATGCCTAACTTAATTCTATGGCTCTAAGATGAATACAAGTTTAGAAAGGAGATAAGATTAACCAATAAAATTCAATTATAAATAATGTAACATAAATGCTTTTCAAAGCAAGGTCTCTTTGGTCCCTAGTGGAGTCACCATTGTAATGTGTGTCGAAGCCCGATGTTTATTTCTGATTGGATTTTAGAAGGCCCACCTTTAGGACCCGAGATCGAAAAAGGCTCACTTTTAATCATAAACTAGCCATTTCTCTATAAAAAGGATTGAATCCAAATTATCATTGACAGTAAACCCATGAAGGTGTCTACTAGTGGGCTCAAAGAGGCAGGTGTCATAGAGTCGCCACCCAACAGAACAATAGAAATTAAATCTCTACCTTATTTTGATGCCTAAATAAAGATTGGTGTTCGTGACATCCTTCTTATTAGGCATTTTGGTTAAGTGTTGACTCATAATTGAGTTTTAAAATTAATCCCCTCTCCTCTCTCACACAATGCATTTTACGATAAATTTAAGTAAACAGCCCATTCAAGTAAATAAAGCGGTAAAGATAGTAAGATAAACCTACATAATTATTACATAGGCAAATTGTCCCAAAGAATAATTAAAGGCAATATCAATATAAATACATAAAATGGGCTATCAATTTATTTTGGAAGTGTTGGCTTCCTCATGCCTATTTAAAAAACTTTTTTTACATTATGTGGATTTGGGTTAAAAGTTAGACATTGGTCCATGTTTAGTAAAAAACCAAATTTATTTGCTAGAAAATATTTTAAGTGTCTTTTTATTTTAACGTGCTTGAAAAATCCTTTTTTACTAACTATTACAACCCCAAAAATAATACATCCAAAATAACATAACAAGAAATGGTAAAAATAAATAAACAAACAAAGACATAATAAATAAATAAAATAAAATAAAATAGTTGATATGACCTAGGAGTAGAGATGGTGACCAATTTAGAAGCATGAGTTCCCATGCAAAAAAAAATTTATAAGCCCTCCAAAGCCATAAAAGCACCAAAATACTTGAAAAATCATACAAAACAAATGAATTAGTGTTTATGATGAAATAATCATATATTTATTTGCACAAATAGACTAAATACAGGTACACATATATGTTGTTTAGTATTTGAAACATGTCAAATAATGCATAGATATCGTAAGAAACAAATAAATGATGCAAAAATACATAAAATCCTAAAGTACATTCAAAAATACCATAAAATACACTCAGGGATATGGCTAAAAGGAGTGAGCGACAGCCACCAGAGGAGCAAAGGATGGATAAGAAAATAGGACTGAGATGTCTTGTCCATCAGATGAGGGATGACCATCCTTCATCCCATCTTCATATCTGTCACCTCTATATAGGACTAGAAAATACAAAATTTCATGAAAATGCTAAAAAATGATACAAATTGCATTCCTAGCTCCAAACATGCAATATTAGGTGCTAAATCATGGAAAACATGTTAAAATACTTAAACATACATTAACAACATTAAAATCACAAAATTGTAGAATATAAAAATAGAGGGGAAAGCTTTACGTGAACCACAATGGAGAAATCTCAATTAACTTATCATGTCGAATGAAACAGAAATGAATCATACTTCAACAAAACATGCATGATATCCAACCATAGCAATTAAAATGAATTAAACCAATATTTAATAGCCATGAGATCATATGAATGAATTATAAAGAGAGAAAGTAAGGATGGGCTTAGAATATTATCCTTAAGAGATATTCTAACTCTATGAATTATATAGTCTAGATCTCTACTCAAAATCGTGCTCTTTCTTTCTCAAAAGAAAGTATGAAATTCATTTTTGAATGAGTGTATGTTTAACAAATATTTTCTTGAGTAAAATACCTTAGAGAGAAAGAAATTAACTGTCTTCTTCTCTAATGGTGACTCCCCAAAATCATGATTCCTCCCTCTCTATGAAAACCCTAGATTTTAGTTTTTATACTTAAGAAAGAGTTTTAATCCAATTTAACTCAAAAATCCTCAAATCTGAAGATGAAATCCTCTAAATTCGGAATAAATCTTAAGAGATAAACTTCTCTTTTTTTCAAAATCCAGGAAAACATGGAAAAATCTAGATTTCAAGCCAGGGATGGGCATCCCTCAATAAAAGGCAATCGTTCTTCATCACTAAACTTCAGTTTTTCAAAAGTATCCCTAGTTTAGACTACACAAGAGAGGGACCCACAAGCAGGCACCCTTCAGGTGACAAATGGCCGTTTGTCACCACTAGAAGTCCAAGTCAATGTTTTTTTGTATATTTTTTAAAAATTTAGAAAATCATGAAAAATCTTTAAGAGAAAAGGAGAAATCCATAATTGGAGCTTTGAGATTTTAACCTGCTATAAATAATATGTTATTTCCTCATCATCAGGTAAACCTAATCTAGGCTACCTTAGGTCACGATGTCTACACTTTGCATGATAAAAATTTGTTGCACAAAATGTACATGTTTTATTATTCAACATTTCATTCCTATCATGTGTTTACATGATGCATATGGTATTCAATGAGGAAATGAAAATAGAGTGCAACACAACGCGCATATAGTGCATAATGAAGGTGCATAAATGAAGTATGGTAAACTATAGGAATAAATGTGCATGATATCTGTGCTCATAGTCATGACATGACTCAAGTATGGAAAGATATGTACATGACATAAGATGCATATAATGGCATACACGAGACATGGTACAATGACGTGTATCAATATGTGTAAGCCATAAAGTGTAACAAGAATTGCACACATAAAAGCATGAAATGTATGTATTTTATCTATTGTCACTATTAATTTTTATTTATTTTTAGCTTTTATGTATGGCATACACGTGATATACAGTGATGGCATATATATAGAGTATGGTATAGCATAAGAATGAACTCTTGTGATGACTAGTATACATAATGTATGATGCATATGTACATGGAATAAGTATTAATGATACATATGTATGATATGGCTAGGTATGAGTCATGATATGAGTTTGTAAAGTGAAAACTTTAAATGGCATATGCATGATGTATGACATATGGTATGATAATTTATAGATAAAATGTTTATGGCACATGTCATGTATGGTGATATGCATGTAGACAACAAGATGACAAAAAGTGATAGGGTACACATGACATGGCATATAATTTAACATGCAATATGCATGATACATACTATGTATACATGATTATACATGAGGTGTATATGGTGCTATGAGACATGGTTTAATTATGAATGCTAGTATGTGCATGTTATGACATGTATCGGTGTGCACGTGTTATGGTACCTATCAATATTCATGTGTTATGGTAATTTTTAATATGTACAAGCCAACATGCATATGAAATATGTGACACCCCTATTAAGGCCCTAAGAGAATGCAAATACATTTTAAAGATAACATTATTGATATATGTTCAGTTAGTCAATGAATTATGGGTTAAGGACATAAAGGTAATTGCTTAAAAGGATAAAGGGTAAAATGGTCATTTTAAATTAAGTTATATATGTGATTAATTTAGAGAAAATGTAAGTTAAGAGATCCAATTGAAAATTGAAAGAGAGATTTTAAGGGAAGAAACATGATAATGAAGGAAAGTAGGGAGTTAAGTGTAATTTTTGTAAAAGTCAACAAATGGCCTTATGGGAACTTGACACCTGCCCTTTTAAAATGGTCTTAAGAAAAGAAGAAACCCAATATTTATATAGGTGTTGGCCAGCCACTTCAAAGGATATGAAGGCCACCATTTTTTCTATTAAAACTCAAATGTTGTAACCCCTAAATAACCCTTAAAATCCAACCATAGTTTTTGGATAGGAGAGAGAATTTAGTGATTAACTTTCTTAAGGTAAGGATCCTCTCTTCTTATTTTTTTTCTCATAATTAAATATGAATTTGAGGGATTAGATGAATCTTTAAGAATGATAAATGGTGATTTGTTATGAAGAAAGAGAGAGAAATAAAGGTAAGGAGTAAAAGGAGGAAAAGCTTAAAAGAGGTGGTCATTAAAGAGATAAGGGAAATTTGATATGTTTGTAGGTGTTATATTTATGTATTTAGTGATTAGTGAGGTTACCTTGATGGTTTTAATTAATTAATGCATGAAGAATATAGTTAGTTGGGTATAAAGACCGAAATAGGAGCATAATTTTTCTAGTTAGCAAAATCTGTTCGAGGGTTCATTGGACCTATCCGGATTTTTTTGGCTATATCTAGAGTTTAAGAGATCCAAATTAAGTAACTCAAATTGGAATAGAAACTAGACTCATAAACCTAAGTTTCATAAGGAGACACCAATGTTTGGTTCACCCTTTATAATAGTCAAAAATTAGCTTGAATCTTAACCTTGACTATTACCCTGTCATTACCAGCAGTCCATATTGTTTGGTGAATATCTTGAGATTTATAACGTCAAATGAAATTTTTTTAATGATTTAAAAACTAGAGACATATGGTAACAATATTTTAGAAGACCATTTTTGCTGAATCTAGCTAGATATATGAGGAATTTGTAAAACAAAATGAAATAGGAAAATTGTCTTTTCTCTATCACATGTCATCCCATTTGGTCCCTATCACGAGTCGTCCCATTTGTCATGACTCATCCCTCTTCAATTCTCTTTTCTTCTTTTTTGTCTTCTTTTCTTGATAGAATTAAAGATTTTGATCAAATTAACTACGATCAATCAACTTATAATATGATATAAATACATAGAGGATTGGAAATACCTTAATGTAAAACTAATTATGATATGATTTAGAGATGGAGAAATAATTTAAAATGAACCCAAATATAAATGAAACATGAGCATATGGATTATTTAAGTAATTGCTTAGACTAAACAACAACCTTATGCATGTAACCAATGGAATCAAGGTATAAGAATATAAATGAGGAATTGTATGTTGGAATGCATAAGTTAATTCAAGCTACTACTTAGCTCACATATCAATTCTATATGTGTAAACTAATGTGATTAGAATATATGAATGCCAGTAAGGGCATAAACATCTATACTTAAAGTTACATATGTATATAAGGGTACATAAGGATATATAAGATTAATGATACTCTAATTAGATGAAGTGGACATTATAGATGTACAAAGATGTTTATATTTTCAAGTATATCCATTTGTGTTCCAACCACATTATTGTAGACAAGTATGGATATTGATATACGTATATGTATATGTATGTGTATGTATATTGGAATACATTGGATGTGTGTGTGTGTGTGTGTGTGTGTGTGTGTGTGTGTGTGTATGCATAATATGATGCATTAGACGTAATATAATAGGTTCAGATGTAGGTATGAATAGTCTATGTACAAGATGAATCACATAGGTATATGTGCATTCATATATATATATAATAGTCTCGATATAGATTTAACTCTCATAAATATATCATATAGTCATGGTAATGATCATGCAAGACTAAAGATTTTACAATTAAAGCATGTAAAATATATAAGCACTTAAGATTATACAGTTATGCTCTAAGCTATGCTGCGATGATTACAAAAGGATACTAATATATATTCATATGTATATGAAGGTAATTTGATTATAATAACATACAGAAATGTATGAACCTGTGTATGACGCTATGCTCAAAGATATGTTGTAATCGAATTAAAGGCAAATAAGACAATAAAGGAAAAGTAAAAATAATTAAAGTAAAAAGTTCAATGCTTGCATTTGTGTCTAGGTTATGGATAGATAGGCATGCCCATATGGGTATATTGTAGCTGCTAACTGGTTTGACCCTAAAAAGTTCTGTTCTTCATTGTGATTATTCATTTATCTATTTTATTGAGCATTTGATCATTTTATTTAATTTGAATGAATGATTATTATGTTTGTATGAAATGGGTATTGCCATGCTCTATTCTTATTTTTTCTACATCTAGAGTCCTCGATGATTCTGGAATGGAGGTATTGAACTCTCTTTGTAGACTGCATTTGACTCAAAAATAGTTAAAGAATATATGGGTATTCAATTAGTAAGCTACGAAATGGGATATTAGTTCATACCTAGGTCTTGGGACCCGTGCTTATGCTGACTATCGAATAGGCTTCGAAATGGGATATGGGGTAGTTAGAGTAGTAGGCTCCAAAATGGGATACTAGGGGTTTAGATGGGTTATCCACATTTAACTCATAGATTTCTTTGTGATTTAATTCAATGCATTGGGTATAGGGAGGATTAGAGTACCTTAGAAATATTTTAATTAATGTTTTAATATTTAGATAAATTAGCTTTATTATTTATTTATTTTGTTAATTAGATTTAGGATGCTCTCAATTAAAAACTTGGAAATTTGTCTCAGATTAAGCCGCTTAGCTCTAGATATCTCACTTAACAGCCCTTTGTCCTTTGGGCTTGATATTTTGTGGTCTAAACTATATTCCCCTATATTACTAGTCGATTCTGTACACTTGCTGCGAACCGACAATGTACTTATTTTCTTTAATTCATAAGTCAACAAATAAAACATTTGAAAAGATTTTTGAATTTAATTCATCAAAGTCAATTAGTTATTTCTGCACCAAAAATGCAACTTTTTCAAACTAAGGTTAGATTTTTAGGACATGATATCGATCAAAGAACTATAAAACTAATAACTAGAAGTTTAGAATTTACTAATAAATTTTCAGATGAAATAAAAGATAAAAACTAGTTATAAAGATTTTTAGAATGTCTAAATTATGTACATGATTTTTTCAAAGATTTAGAAAAATTATGTAAACCTTTATATAATAGATTAAAAAAGAAACTTGAACATTGGATAGAAAAACACACTAGTATCATTAAAGAAATAAAAAAATAAAAGTCTACCATGTTTAAATATTCCTCATCCAAAAGCTTTTTTAATAGTTGAAAAAGATGTTAGTGATATATGTTATGAAGGGATTTTAAAGCAAAAATAAAAATACAATAATAAAGAAAAATTAGTCATATTTTATTTGGGAAGTTAGAATCAAACTCACAAGAATTATTCTACAATTAAATAGGAAATTTTAACCATTGTTTTATGCATTAAAAAATTTGAAGATGAATTATACATGAAAAAGTTGTTATTAAGAATTGATTGTTTAACAACAAAATATGTTTTAGAAAAATATGTTAAAAATTTAATTTCTAAACAAGTTTTTTGCAAAATGGCAAGCTTTATTAAGTAATTTTGATTTTGACATTGAATTCATAAAAGGAAAAGATAATAGTTTATCTAATTTTCTCTCGCGTGAATTCTTATAAGGAAAATGAGTTCAAATAAAAAAGCTTTGACAAAAGATACATTATCATCAAGAAGTTCATTATCATCGGGAAATTATCAACAGAATATTCCACTTACTCCACCTCCTATTAGAACTCTTACACCTATACCTAGACCCTAGTATCCACCTTTTCTAGCTTTTCCTCTACTTGCTAGACCACAAACCTTTTCACCTTCGGCACCTCCTAGGCCATACTCTTCTGCTCTCACCTTTCCTTCTTCACCATCTTCTTATACTATATATTCAAATGATGGATAGAGAACCTAAAAGACAAAAACTTTTAGAAGGATATAAAAAAATTTTTGATGTTAAAAATAAAATATGTGATACAAATAATAAAATATCTAGAATTAAAGTTTATCTTCTTGTTTATCATTGTCTTTTACATGAAAATAATATGTGTGATTGTAGAGATTTTAATCATACTATAAGATTATTAAATTTAATGTTAAAATTTTTTAGTGAAATCATAAATCTTTAAAAAATGGAAAATATAAAAAATATATATATAAAAGAATTAATCGTCAAAAAGATGAATTATATCAAGAACTAATTTCAATTAGATAATAATTATAGAAGAATTAATACCTAGACAAAAACTTGAATCAGGATGGCATGAATTGTTAGAAACATATGATAATTTGATATTATGTAATAAATATATAAGAGAAAGATTAGATAACATACTTAGTAAAATAACAATAAGATAATAGTATGGAAAATATTAAAAGAATAATTAAAGATATAGATCGCTTAGTACATCAATTAAAGGACGAATTAAAAATACTTAGACCTATATTAGTTTAATTAGAAAAGAAATAATAGAAATATTAAGTATATGATTAATCGAAATGAATATTTAATTATAAAATAATAAAAAATCCATACCTATATGTTAAAATATTATTTTTTTCTTAAACTATAACTTTATCTTAAATTAATCTTAAAATAGAAGTTGACTTTGAAACACCCTTAGAAGGCGATCCTGAGTTTATATGTGTGTGTGTGTATCTTACTTGTCTAGATTCCCAACATCTGTAAGTAAGTTACTGAAGTAGGGTTGTGTCTATAAGTCTTGCTATCAAATAGTTAGGCATGCTTAAGGAATTTTGTAGTTGCTTCTGTGACACTACAATGTCTTCTAAACATTGGTTATGACACCTTTTTATATAATATTTATGAGATTATTACTGATAACACCCTAAAAAATAAAATAAATAGCCCAATACCACAAAAAGGGGCCCAAAAAGGAGCTCCTGAGATCCCTTTAATTGAGAAAGAAAATCCTGTAATCGAGGCAATCCAATCAGATTGGACATTTCACTAACAAGGCCTGAACACACGCCACTGTCCAATCACCGATGCCTACAGAAATAGGCCATACTTGCCATAGAGTAGGGACACTACACGTACACTACTCCAAGCCTTCCCAAGCTATAAATAATAAGTTCCACTCTTAAAAGAAGGATCCCTTTCTCACTCTTTCTCATAATTAACTTATCTATTCTCTTTTACCCCGATAGCTAACTTAAGCATCGGAGTGCTGAAGCCCAAATCCACCAGGCTAAGCATTGTTGCAAGTTCCCTATCTAAAGGGCTTCATCAGAATTGATCCCTTATTTCTCAAACCTTCCTCATCTAACATAAAGTAGAGGCACCCCCATCTACAAAATTTCGAGATTTATCATTTGATGCTTTCGTTAAGATTCGACGGCTGAGTAAAAGGGTTCAAGTTTTACAACTCGCGAGCAATATACAAACTCGCCATCAAACTATAAGGATGCAAGGTGTCCATGAAAGTCTTTGAGACTACATGAGAAATCATCAAACTATAAAGACGCAAGGTTTTCATGAAAGTCTTCAAGACTGCATGATAAATCGTCAAGTGGCAAAGGCACATAGACTCTATGGAGGTCTCGTAGAGTGTACAGACACTTAGATGATTAAGAGTGGAGTGTTAATGCTAAAAGAAGATGAAAAACCAAGTGTTAGGACTAAAAGAAGGTGAAACATCCCTTCTTCAATCTAACGCACAAAGGGAATGTGGGACTATCCGAACCAGCGTACTGGGAAACATTTTGGAGAGAGGAAAATAGTCACCCTCCCCTCTGTGTCCCCAAGAAAATTAGTGGAGCTCGACATTAGAGCCAAAGGACTGCTCAGGAAATGCCTCCCCCTCCACAAACCCACCCAGTACAAAGGTATTGAGAAGAGGAAGTCAGATTGGAGAAAGGAGACCCTAAAGGAAAAGCAACACTGGCACTACGCCCTATGGATGAAGACAACTGGAGGAAAGTTGGCTCTTAAAAGGAGAAAAAGATGTGAAGAAGCATGCCTCCCCTCCTGACAACCCAAAAAGGGTAAGAACAAGACCCAAATAAGTTGTACAGGAAAAGTGGTTAAGGCAAAAAAGGCCTTAAAAGGACATCTCCTTTCCAAGAAAAGAATGAAAAGACAACAGAACCATGCCAAAAAATCGATGAAAATATGTAAATATCCCGATCAAAAGATCGATGAAAACATGTAAATATCCCGATCGAGAGATCAAAGGAAACATGTGATATCCCAATCGAAAGATCAATGAAACTATCACTATGCATAATGTAATAGAATAGCTTGCCCTGTAAAAAGAGTCACATTTACCCAAAATAAAAACCATGGCAAAAAAGGTTTTTCCTACCCACGACAAGAGTTTGAGCCATATCTCAACAAGAATCTTTAAGAGGACTCCCTTTAACCTAAATCAAGGCACGAAAAGAGGAAAGAGAAAATATGAGCAAGGTAAAAAAGGAATCAAATAAACCAAAACACCATCAGAAATTAAGCATTGAATCAGCAAAATGAACTTGATCCATTATCAACAAGATCTAAAAACGGATTTCCATAAGACAAAAACATTTAAGAGACTTCCCTAGAGAAAGTCCAAATTACAGAACATAATAAAGATAAGCAAAAAGGAGCGACAAGCCATTCGGATCGATGCAACAATTATGTAATCGAGGCTATTCAATCAGATTGGACATCTCACCGACAAGTATTGATCAAATCACCATTATGTTGGTGCAAGTTATTAACTTCTTACCAATTTTAACAATTCCCTCTTATTTCCATCACAAAATACAAAAAAAAAACACATATATATATATATATATATAGAGAGAGAGAGAGGGAAAGAATAGACATGCCAATAAATAAATTATATTCATTCAAAAAAGTACAAAGTATATAGGTAGTGCTCTTCCTACGATCTACATAAATAGCATTCTTGTTGATCGGCTGCCATTCTCCTTGTCTAGAAAGGCACGGCTAAAACTCCCTACTTCCTCTCCCACAAAACAAAAAATAAAGATAAAAGAATGGTAAAGAGAGGGAAGAACAAAAAGGAAGAGAATAAGAAGGCTAGTTACAAGAAGCGAAAAAGCAAAAAAGAAAGACAATAGGGAGAAAGAAGGAAAAGAGCTTCACCGCCATCTTAACCACTGGCTCCGCAACGAGACCACCTCTAATAACAGTAACCTAACAACAAAGCAACACCAAGATGAATGGAGAGGAAAGTACAAATATGTATCCACCACCATGATCAGGTGAGAGCCTAGTGCCAAGAAAGAAGAGTCGTTGGAGCAGTAGGTCGTAAGGCTCACGGACACAAGCCATATCCATACAAGATAAGAGGTCCTTTCTTCATTCATCTTCTTAAAATGGTGAACCTAGCGATAACACATGGGAAATTTGGAGGCCTCATAGTCAAACTCAATAGCCAAGGTGCAATAGACATGAGGAGACAGAATAATAAGAGGAAGTAGAAAAAGATAGCATGGAATAGTGGAAGGAAACCCTTTTATGGACGAATTTTATTATAAGGCATTAATAAAGACGTCATGCATTCTCACCTCATTAATGCACAACCAGAAGCCAAAGTGCCAAATAGAAAAAGGCAAACATCAAAACATAAGAAATAAAGCGTCCGCCATTAAGTCAGAAAGATGAATTGACACTTGACAAATGACCTTTTGACAACTAATCGATTGCGTAAGGATGATCCAAATGAAACAAGAATAAAGGATGAGTCGATTAGCGCACTGATTAACACACATATTCGAAAATCCATTAGTCATGCTTACACCCCTTAAAGAGTATGTATGAAGCAAAGCGAGGCAAACAACAACCCTGTCAAGTAAACCCATTAATTATTATTGTTTATAATATGCTCTTATAGCGAACATGAAAAAAGCGACGGATCAAAAAAATACAACTTTTGACTTATCATTCACCGAAGTTGCCCAAGGAAAAGAAAGCATATTAGTTAGAAACGAAAAAGGGGTCACTAAAGGCCCATCGGGTAAAAACCAACAAGGGGTCGCTAAATAGGCAACAACCTTGTTAGGTAACTTCACCTCCTCTTAAAAATACTGATGTCCACAAATATATATCTACGATAGATACAATGAGAATAGCCAGAAGGGCTAAGGCCCTTGATTCATCTATCACCAAATCCCTCCCAGGAAAGGAAAGGCGTATGGGCTGAAATCCAAAAGGAACCGCTAGCGAAAGAAGAGACGAAACTCCTTAAATAGGACAAAAAATAAAAATACAATTCTAGCCCAAGGCTGATGTTTCTTTAATTTCAATCGATGGACCATCCCCGATCGATGCCTTAAAGCACCTCTCCAGGCCAACCAATTTCAGCCCAAGGCTGATGTTTCTTTAATTTCGATCGATGGACCATCCCAATTGATTCTCAAAGCGCCTCTCCAGGCCAACCAATTCCAGCCCAAGGCTGATGTTTCTTTAATTTTGATCGATGGACCATCTCGATCAATGCCTCAAAGTGCCTCTCCAAGACAACCAATTCTAGCCCAAGGCTGATGTTTCTTTAATTCTGATCAACAGACCATCTCGATCGATGCCTCAAAGCGCCTCTCCAAGCCAACTAATTCCAACCCAAGGCTAATGTTTCATTAATTTCGATCGATGGACCATCTCGATCAATGCCTTAAAGCGCCTCTCTAGGCCAACCAATTTCAACCCAAGGCTAATGTTTCTTTAATTTCGATTGATGAACCATCCCGATTGATGCCTCAAAGCGCCTCTCCAGGCCAACCAATTCTAGCCCAAGGATGATGTTTCTTTAATTTTGATCGATAGACCAACCCGATTGATGCCTCAAAGTGCCTCTCCAGGCCAACCAATTCCAGCCCAAGGTTGATGTTTCTTTAATTTCGATCGACAGACCATCCCAATCAATGCCTCAAAGTGCCTCTCTAGGCTAACCAATTCCAGCCTAAGGCTGATGTTTCTTTAATTTCGATCGACAAACCATCCTGATCGACACCTTAAAGTGCCTCTCCAGGTCAATCAATTCTAGCCTAAGGCTGATGACTCTCTAGTTTTGATTGATGAATCATCCCAATCAATGTATCAAATATGCTTCACCAGACTAATTATTCCTATCATTTCAAAATAATGGTCTTTTTGATATTCGGAGCACTATGATTCATGCCTCGTGAATGCTGAAAGGCAGTGCAGCCTCCTTCCATCCACAACCACTTTAGTTGGTTCGATCAGCAAAATGATGAGAACACCGTTAATAACAAAATCTCGTAGACAATCTAGTTACAGAACCACTACTTCAATATCCTATCGAACTATACGGCAAGGGTAAAAAATAAAATCAACAACCCAATACCATAAAAAGGGGCCCAAAAAAGAGCCCCTGAGATCTCCCCAATTGAGAAAGAAAATCCTGTAATCGAGGTTGTTCGATCAGATTGGACATCTAATTGATAAGGCCTAAACACACATCACTGTCCAATCACTGTTGCCTACAGAAATAGGCCATGCTTGCCAGAAAGTAAGGACACTGTCGTGCACACCGCTCCAAGCCCTCCCAAGCTATAAATAAAAGGTTCCACTCTTAAAAGAAAGATCCCCTTCTCACTCTTTCCCATAATTAACTTATCTATTCTGCTTTATCCCGATAGCTAACTTAAGCATCGGAGTACTGAAGCTCGAGTCCACTGGGCTAAGCATTGTTGCAGGTTTCCCATCTAAAGGGCCTGATCAAAATTGACCCCTTAGTTCTCCAACCTTCCTCATCTAACATAAAGTAAAGGCACCCCTCCTCTACGAAATTTCATGATTTATCAATTACCTCTTCTGTTCGATGCTCAGTGTGAGTATATATCCTCCATTCTGTAATATTTTACTTGATATTTTTTATTAAATTCCTTTTTTTGCTATCTTAGATAGTAACAGGGAACTTGTCAACATGTAGCTATTAATCATTTTTGGAAAAGCTAGTTAATATTTCGTCCAGGTTCTTAATTATGGTAATAAAAACTCACACAATTACTATATTTCATATTTTACTTCCTTATTTACTGAATTAAATATTTTGGGCCTTTAATATCCTTAAGTTATTTTGTAATATGCTTGCTCATATATGTGTGTGTGTGTAGTTTATAAGCATTTTAATTTTAGTACATACTAAGCTTTATGCTTAGCATATTATTGTTCCATATGTGCAAGTGTTCAATTGTTTGACACCGAGGCTAAAGTCAGGACAATAGTAGTAAGCCAACTTAGGAGTTTAGAATGTAGTTTAAATTATTCTTCATATACCTAACAAGTGTGTGTTTTGTAAAGACTTATTAATTGTTGCTATTTAAATAACTATAGATATTTTGATAATTTTGTGTTAATCATTTGCTTCTTGCTTCTCTGTACCCTCTTGAGGGGTATTAGGGCGTAACATTTCGTCCTTGGTTATTTCTTAGTACTTTATTGCTTATTTTAGATGTATTGAATTTTGGAAATGTAATAGGTAGTAATAATTGATTGTTTTTGTACAATAAATGAAAATCTTGTAATAATCATTTTCCACTAATTAATTTGGTTTTTTCCTAACAAAGGGACCAATGTCTAATTTTCTAACATAAAAACCACATAATAAAAGAATAGCCTTTTGTAAAGTATGCATGAGGGAACTAATGTTCCTTACTCAAATCAATGCCATGATTTATGTATGATATTTATTTTTCCAGTTGGATGATTTACCTGTATAATAAATTTAAGTAGTTTATTTGTTTTTCATCGCTTTTTACTTACTTGATATGTTTATTTATTTATTGTAATGCATCATGTCAGAAGGGAGATAGTGGACTAATAATAAAAAATTATTTATAAACAACACCTAACTAGGGTATAAGTAAGAGTGATGTCCCAAACACCATCTCTATTTGGGCATCAAGGGTTAGATTCATTTCCTAATGTTCCATTAGGTGGCAAGTCCATTATACCTACCCTTGGGTTAGACACCATCGTAGGTTAACCATCAACAATAGGATTGTGTTAAAATCATCTTTTATTTTGAAGTTGTCAAACTCCGAATTTTATAAGCCTCGTCCAAACTTGAACCCTAAAAGTGGCCCTCCAAGAGTGAATCCAAGTACGAGCAGGATTCAATGCGCGTCACAGTGGTGACTCCATTAGGGACTAAGAGATCTTGCTCCTAAAGTACTCCAGTTAAGTTTTTTATATTTGAGTTTTTAATTATTAATCATATGTCCCTTCAAAATTGCATTTCTTATATTCATCTTAGAGCCTTTGAATTAAGTTAGGCATCCCTATTTTAGCCTTAGTATTATCCTAAAACACACCTTACACTCCCTCATTATAGAGAGGTTTTAAGGAGCACCACCAGCCAAGTTTAGTAGTGATTTATATAAAAAATGGTGACCCATTGGTTATTATGCTCATAATAAGCTAAACCTATTGGTAGGGACCATGCTTGCGTAGCTCTAAAAGTTTCACCACCCGACTACAAACCCATGTAATGACAATAGCTACTTCCCCTAGGTTGTATGACCTTAACAAATTCTTGCTTACTATATAGGCCCGTATATATTGAACAAATCCAAATAGGTTAGATCAATACTCATCAAAGGCTGCTATGCTCGGGTGGGCCCTACCTAATTTATTTGAATTGTTTAATTATATAACGGTAAAAACTCATATACCTGCATTTTCAATTAAAAGAGATAATGCTATCAATTTTCTACAGTACACCATATGCATCCATCTGGTTCCCTGTTAACCTATAGGCTAAGCCTAACTAAGAAAGAGATCACACGACCTCCTATATAAGAGTGATAAGGTTGGAAGGTTATGTCTTACCTGTAAATGGTTATGATTGCTGTTAACACATTTATGCATCTATGGATAATGTAAATATTGTGTACATACATCATCATCATGCATCATCCCTAATGTATGACATTGTCAGCCATTATAAATTCATTTAGGTGGTCCAAAAGGTTCGACAGTCCCCTTATCTGAAGGTCTTTAGTTGGGCTGTCAGGGCTGAGATCAAAGTTGAGTTTGGAATTCAAGTCTAAAGCTAAGTCAGAGATTGATTTGATTGATTTCTTTAGGGTTGTTTTAAAAACCACACCTAAAATAGAAATGGCTGATGAAACACAATAAATGTAAGGCCCCTAACATGACCCTAGTTAATTTGCATATTTGTAAATGATAATTTTGTATGAGTAAGGGTCAATGGGGTAAATTATTATTGCTAATTGCATGAAAATAAAATTTATGAGTAAAGTTTAATATTAGTTGAGGATGCAATTGAAGTAAAAAGTATTGTTTTGGGGTAATTTTGCAATTACAGTATCTTTAAGGGGTAAATGTGAATAAATGATTAATTGAGAGGTCAATGTAAGAAAAGGTTAAATTGGTGAGGTTGAATTAAGAATGACTTAAATGATGGGGTATGATTTGTGACATGCAAGATTTGGTGGGAAGTCTTGGTAACATGCAAAATCTTAAAGGACCTAAAGAGAGATTTGCCAAAGCACTATATATAGGTGTGTGTGTGTTAGTGGAAGGAAAGAGAAATTAAAGAATTGTGAGAGTGTGTGTGTGGTGGTCGGCCATTAGAGAGGAAAACCCAGAAAATTCATCTCCTTCATCCTTCCTTCACTCCTTCTAAATCATCTCAAGAGAATTAATGAGAAATCTTGTGAGTTCATTAAGAGTTTAAGACTTTCAACTAAGGTAATGTATATGTTAATGAACCCATCATCATCTTCATCTCTTTTCTTTTCATTTTGATTGAAGAAGATGTTGTATAAGTGTTGGATTTTGAATGATGATGATATTTGTGAAGGAGAAGAAGAAAGAAGGAAGAACAAAGGGAAAGACATTGCTAAGGATTGAAAGATTTTGTGATTTTGGCTAAGGTATGGGAATTTAGGGTTTCTCATATTGCTTGTGAATGGATCTTTTGGAACATGATGTGTTTTGCTTGAAAACTTGAGAAATAAACAAAGAGAACATAAGATGAGACATGCATGTGAATTTGATAAAATTCTGGGTTTGAGTTCTTTTGACCTATGAGTATTGTTTTGATAATATCTGGAGTTTGAAAATAGACATTGAGGTGATTCAAAATGGGACTTAAACTAGACCTATAGACAAAGATTTTATAAGAAGAAACCATATACGAATTCTGTCTTTAAATGGGTATAAATCCAGTTTGAATTTCGGACAAAGATGCAGAATTTGTGAGCATGAACAGTCCTTAGTATTTTCTTCATATCTCGAGTTATATAAATGATTTTGAAGAGATTTTTGATTTCCTAGAAACTAGACATATAGGGCTACAAGTTTGTAGAAGAAAGTATTCTCTAAAAATGATTATTTAAAGGTCAAAATTGCAATACAAGTTGAATCTATAAATTGGCCTCTGGACAAAATATATGTCACGGTTACCAGGATTTCCTTAGTAACCGTGACCTAGTCCAGTTTTTAGTTCAGAATAGAAAAGTAACCTATCTCACGGTTACTAAGGAATTCATAGTAACCGTGAGCCCCTTTTGTACATATATGACACGGTTACTAGGATTTTCATAGTAACCGTGACCTAGTGCAGTTTTTAGTACAGAACCGAAATGTGACCTATCTCACGGTTACCAACAATTACATAGTAACCGTGACCCCCTTGAACATACCACACGGTTACCAACAATTTCATAGTAACCGTGACCTATTTGTCCTTATATGTCACGGCTGTCAAATATTCATAGTAACCGTGACCCTTGCTGTTTTACTCAAAATTCACAGAAAGGTTTAAAATGAATAGTAATGATTAACTAAACTGTTTTTATCGAGAATTTAACAGGTTTTTGATACAAAAATACATATGAATAAAGGTTTCAATCAAGTTGTAAAGATGTATGTATATCTACCTTACATGTTGCAAGTTAAATGTATTTATTACATGAAGACTTATCGATAATTTGTATAGTACTTGATTCATACTTGATGATGAAGGTGGTTATATGTATAGATAAATATGCATATAAGAATGCATCAATTGTATGCGAATGAATCTACAGGTACGTACAATGATGATTATGGAGTGATGATTAAATGTCATGCCTACATGTTATATATGAATGTATGAATATGTAATTGCCCATGAAATAGAAGATATTTTGGCATGACTAAGATTATGTATAATGCTTAAAGAGAACATGCTTAATTGTATGAGATGATGATTATACGTCATGCTTATATGTTATGATGCAAATTTATAGTCTCATGGCTTGATATAACCTAGCATATGAAATGTGCATATATTTGTTTATGCACCAAAGAACTCATAGTATTACAAGATATTATACATATACGAATAGTACACTATGAACATAGTCTTAATATGTGAATTTAACAAGAATATAATTATGCCTGCGATAGAGTTTCTGTTGTGGATAGATAGGCGCCTATAGGGAATTGCAGCTGCCAAAGTCGATCCTGCTGGATCTTACACAGCCCATTAGGGTTGTTTATTTTTGCCCTCGTGTGGGTGCTCACGTGCGAGCATTTGACCGGTCCAAAGTATAGTTGGCCCTACTTGGGTCCATAGTTATGATATCTTCGGATATCTATCATTTGATACCCTCGGGTATCCACCGATCCCGTTATCCACTCTTAGAACTTAGGCAGGCTAAAGTAAAGTAAATATGTTTCACTAATAAGCACAGTATGAACTTTGCATTTGATATTTGATTTATTATGATTAACAATGATTGTTTAAGCATGAAATGATATCTGTTTACATTATATACATATCACATTATGAAATGTATGAATTCAAGTATGCTGAATTTATTGTGAAAGGTTATCTTGTTATGTAACTTATTATTATTATTTTAAATTGTTTGTTTATTCTATATTTTTGACGACCACTGTGAGTGGTTGTCATTCATGTTTAGAATTCCCCACTAAGCTTTATAGCTTAGCACGGGTTATTTTGATCCGTGTAGGTTTTTGGTAGTCAAGGCTTTTGGCACGGGAACTATTTTTGCATCAGGACAGGCCAACACCAGTCTATAGAAGTGGATGTAGAAATCTTTTGGATAAACCTTGTTTAGTTCCTTACATGCTTAATATGTATAAGAGTTAGTAATATATATATATATATATATATATGTGTAAATTATGGAAGTGAAGATTGTAATAAGCTCATAGTGAAAATACTAGTATATGCATGCATGATGAAATTAGAATTACTTTATATAAATGTATTGATATGATGAATGCTAAGCATGAAAGTTCAATAGCTACAGTATGATGATATAGTCATATGACTTGATGAATTAAAATGGCATAGTTTGCAATGGATATAGTAAACATGGGATATAGGGTGTTACAATTTGGTATCAGAGCCTAGGTTTAGCCTTTTCTGGGCAATGCAAGTATAGAAACCTTAATTTGAGATAGTGTTGTGTTGGCCTGATGCAAAAGTTCCTGTTTTCTTATAGATTAAAGATGGAGAACTCTAGGGATGCTATAGAAGAATCGGCTGAAAGTAATTTGCCGGATAGATCAAATCCTTCTAATCCAATAACTTCCTCTTCGCATCGAAATGAAACTCCTACCGCAGTTCCTGGAGAGGCCTTGTTGAAAATTTCTCAGGATATGGCCCAGATTTTGCAGAGAATGACTTTGCCCAAGGCTCCAATCTCTGAAATTAGAAAGCATGGAGCACAAGAATTTATGGGCACCAATCTAGAACAATCTGAAGAAGCTGAATTCTGGTTAGAAAGGCTGGAGAGGATATTTGATGAAATAAACTGTCCTGCAAATCACAAGGTATCTTGTGTTGTGTCCTTACTTCAAGGCATGGCATATGATTGGTGGAAGTTAATTTTGAGACAGTCACAGTTACCTGACCCACTTACCTGGGAATTATTTGAGGAAGAGTTCAGAAAGAAATATGTTACTGAGGCTTATAAGGAGGAGAAATTAAAGCAGTTTCTGAGTTTGAGACAAAAAGTTTTATCTGTGGCTGAATATGAAAAAGAATTTAGCCGATTATGCAAATATGTTCCCAAGGAGATGTTGACCGGAGTGTTCAAATGCAGGCACTTTGAAGATGGGCTGAATGATAGAATTAAAGAAAAATTGTTTGGTTTTACATCTCTAAATGTGGTAGATTTTAATCAACTGGTCACAACTGCCATGAAAATTGAAAAGTATGAGATAGCTAAAAGAGAGAGAGAGCATAAAAGAAGTGGTCCCAGGGGAGGATCATCTGCTGGAAAAAGATTTAGAGGGACTCAAGGAGGCCAGCCTGCAGAGTCTGTTTTCAATTCTCCTAATAAAGGAAAGAAGCAAGAATCCTTTACCAAGCCTAGAAATGAGAGGGAAGTTTCAGGAAGACAGAGTGGTGGTCAAGCACCTGAATGTTCTCATTGTTCCAGGCACCATTGGGGTAATTGCAGGAAACTGGCTGGAGAATGCTTTAGATGTGGCAGTGCCGATCATTTCATGGCAAATTGTCCTTTGAAATCAGATCAAGGTTTTAAGCAACAGAATAGCAGGGGAGCTTCTAATGCACCCCCATCTGGAAGAGGTAGAGGTAGGGGAAGGTTTGGATCAGCTCATCATGGATCCCAGTCCCAGAATATGTCAGAGACAGTTGATAGACCTTCTACTCAAATGGTTGCTAGGCGGGCTTATGCCATGAAGGCCAGAGAGGAACAGGATGCTCCAGAAGTTATAGCTGGTACTTTTTCTCTTTATAATTGTAATATACATGCACTAATTGATCCTGGCTCTACTCACTCATATGTTTGTATTGAAGTTTCGGGTAGAGATAGGTTTAAAACACAACAGTTAGATTTTGATGTATGTGTTACTAGTCCTTTGGGACATAGTATAATTGTTAATAAGGTGTGCAAAGAGTGTCCTATAATAGTTAAAGGGAAAGAGTTTCCAGCAGATTTGATTGTATTGCCTTTTCATGAGTTTGATGTAATTCTGGGAATGGATTGGTTATCCAAGCATCATGCTGTGGTGAATTGTGAAATGAAAATAGTAACCCTCAGGAACGATGAAGGAAAGGAAGTGGTAGTAGAAGGCAATTGTCCTAAGCTATCAATTGATGTTATATCAGCAATGGAAGCTAGGCGTTGTCTTAGAAAAGGATGTGAAGCATTTTTAGCTTTAGTCCTTGATTCAAAAAGGGATATGGTGGAGCTTGACAAAATACCGATTGTGAAAGAATTTCCAGAAGTATTTCCTGAGGAATTACCTGGACTTCCTCCAGAAAGAGATGTTGAGTTATCTATTGATCTGATACCTGGTACGGTCCCAATCTCTAGGGCACCATACAGAATGGCTCCATCTGAATTAAAAGAATTGAAGGTTCAGTTACAGGAATTGTTAGACAAAGGTTTCATCAAACCTAGTGTGTCACCTTGGGGTGCTCCGGTTTTATTCGTTAAGAAGAAGGACGGGTCTATGAGAATGTGTATCGACTATAGACAGTTGAACAAAGTGACAGTGAAGAACAAATATCCTTTGCCACGAATAGAGGATTTATTTGATCAGTTAAGTGGTGCTGGTGTGTTTTCAAAGATAGATTTGCGATCGGGATATTATCAGCTCAGAGTTAAAGATGGAGATGTTCCTAAGACTGCTTTTAGAACGCGATATGGGCATTATGAATTTTTAGTTATGCCATTTGGGTTGACTAATGCACCTGCTGCATTTATGGATCTTATGAATAGGGTATTCAGACCCTATTTGGATCGATTTGTTGTTGTGTTTATTGATGATATACTGATTTACTCCAGAAATGAGGCTGAACATGCTGATCATTTGAGAATTGTTTTGCAAACTTTGAAAGGAAATGAGTTGTTTGCTAAGTTGAGTAAATGTGACTTCTGGCTTAAGGAAGTTTCTTTCCTAGGTCATGTTGTATCTGCTGAAGGTGTTAGGGTTGATCCAAATAAAATTGAAGCTATAGTTAATTGGAGACCACCCAAGAATGTGCATGAAATTAGAAGTTTTCTTGGGTTGGCAGGTTACTATCGTCGTTTTGTGAAGGGTTTTTCTGTCATTGCTTCACCCCTCACTAAGCTATTGAGAAAGAATACTAAGTTTGAATGGTCTGATCGTTGTCAAGCAAGCTTTGAAAGGTTGAAGAAGATGTTGACTAAGGCTCCAGTGTTGACTCAACCTGTGGCAGGGAAAGAGTATGCAATGTACAGTGATGCTTCTAAGGTTGGTTTGGGTTGTGTATTGATGCAAGATGGTAAAGTTATAGATTATGCATCTAGACAGTTGAAAACACATGAACAGAACTACCCGACTCATGATCTAGAACTGGCAGCTGTGGTTTTTTGCTTTAAAAATTTGGCGGCATTACCTTTATGGGGAGAAGTGCAGGATTTATACTGATCATAAAAGCCTCAAGTACTTGCTTACTCAGAAAGAACTTAATTTGAGGCAGAGGAGATGGTTGGAACTATTCAAAGATTATGATTGTATAGTTGATTACCACCCAGGAAAAGCGAATGTGGTTGCTGATGCCCTGAGTCGTAAGTCCATGGCTGTTTTGATGTTAAAACAGTGCAATTGGAAATTTGCTTCTGATGGTGCTTTACTAGCACAGCTTAAAGTTAGGCCCTTGGTTAGGCAGACAATGATTGATGCTCAAAAGGATGATGCAAAGTTGAAACAGATTGTTAAAGCAATTGGTGAAGGTAATCAATCCGATTTTTCAATGAAAGAAGATGGTGGTGTATACTACCATAACAGGATGTGTATCCCTGATGATAAAGAAGTGAAAAGAACATTGTTGCATGAAGCACATAATACTGCATTCACTATGCATCCAGGTGGGAATAAGATGTATCAAGAGTTGAAACAGTTTTACTGGTGGCCTGGCATGAAGAAGGATATTGTTGATTATGTTTCTAAATGTCTGACATGTCAGCAAGTGAAAGCAGAACATCAGTTTCCTTCAGGTCTCCTGAATCCCACTCCAATTCCACAATGGAAGTGGGAAGACATTACCATGGATTTTGTTACTGGTTTGCCTCTTTCTCAAAGGAAAAATGATGCTGTATGGGTAATAGTGGATAAGTTAACAAAAGTAGCTCACTTTTTACCAGTTCGAACAGATTATTCTATGGATAGGCTTGCAGAATTGTATGTGAATGAAATTGTACGGTTACATGGTATACCAGTGTCTATAATTTCGGATCGAGATCCAAGGTTTACATCGAGATTTTGGAAGAGTTTACAGCAAGCTTTGGGAACACAGCTCAAGTACAGTACAGCTTTTCATCCTCAAACGGATGGGCAATCCGAAAGGGTTATTCAGATTCTCGAAGATATGATGAGGGGATGTGCTTTGGAGTTCTCTGGTAGTTGGGATAAATATGTAGCCTTAATGGAATTTGCTTATAATAACAGCTATCAGAAGAGTATACAAATGGCACCATATGAGGCTTTATATGGCAGGAAATGTAGAACTCCAGTCTGTTGGACTGAGTTGACTGAATGTAAGTTAATTGGTCCTGACCTTGTTAGAGATACAGAAGAAAAAGTTCAAGTTATCAAGCAGAGGCTGAAAGAAGCGAGTGACAGGCAGAAATCATATGCTGACCTTAAAAGAAGAGACATCGAATACCAGGTGGGTGACAAAGTGTTTTTGAAGGTGTCTCCTTGGAGAAAGGTGTTTAGATTTGGGAAGAAAGGAAAACTCAGCCCGAGATTCATTGGTCCGTATGAAATTCTTCAAAGAGTTGGACCAGTGGCTTACAGATTGGCTCTTCCTATGGAATTGGCCAAGCTTCATGATGTGTTTCATGTATCTATGCTTCGTAGATATCGCACTGATGAATCTCACAAGTTGCAAGTTCAAGATATTCAGTTACAGCCGGATTTCACTTATGATGAGGAACCAAAGGAAATCCTGGCTAGGGAGATTAGGCAATTAAGGAACAAACAGATCCCTCTTGTTAAAGTACTCTGGCAACATCACGGTGTACAAGAAGTAACTTGGGAGCCAGAGGCAGCTATGAGAAAGCAATATCCTCGATTGTTTGAAACAGGTATGAATTTCGAGGACGAAATTCTTTAAGGGGGAGAGAATTGTAAGGCCCCTAACATGACCCTAGTTAATTTGCATATTTGTAAACGATAATTTTGTATGAGTAAGGGTCAATGGGGTAAATTATTATTGCTAATTGCATGAAAATAAAATTTATGAGTAAAGTTTAATATTAGTTGAGGATGCAATTGAAGTAAAAAGTATTGTTTTGGGGTAATTTTGCAATTACAGTATCTTTAAGGGGTAAATGTGAATAAATGATTAATTGAGAGGTCAATGTAAGAAAAGGTTAAATTGGTGAGGTTGAATTAAGAATGACTTAAATGATGGGGTATGATTTGTGACATGCAAGATTTGGTGGGAAGTCTTGGTAACATGCAAAATCTTAAAGGACCTAAAGAGAGATTTGCCAAAGCACTATATATAGGTGTGTGTGTTAGTGGAAGGAAAGAGAAATTAAAGAATTGTGAGAGTGTGTGTGTGGTGGTCGGCCATTAGAGAGGAAAACCCAGAAAATTCATCTCCTTCATCCTTCCTTCACTCCTTCTAAATCATCTCAAGAGAATTAATGAGAAATCTTGTGAGTTCATTAAGAGTTTAAGACTTTCAACTAAGGTAATGTATATGTTAATGAACCCATCATCATCTTCATCTCTTTTCTTTTCATTTTGATTGAAGAAGATGTTGTATAAGTGTTGGATTTTGAATGATGATGATATTTGTGAAGGAGAAGAAGAAAGAAGGAAGAACAAAGGGAAAGACATTGCTAAGGATTGAAAGATTTTGTGATTTTGGCTAAGGTATGGGAATTTAGGGTTTCTCATATTGCTTGTGAATGGATCTTTTGGAACATGATGTGTTTTGCTTGAAAACTTGAGAAATAAACAAAGAGAACATAAGATGAGACATGCATGTGAATTTGATAAAATTCTGGGTTTGAGTTCTTTTGACCTATGAGTATTGTTTTGATAATATCTGGAGTTTGAAAATAGACATTGAGGTGATTCAAAATGGGACTTAAACTAGACCTATAGACAAAGATTTTATAAGAAGAAACCATATACGAATTCTGTCTTTAAATGGGTATAAATCCAGTTTGAATTTCGGACAAAGATGCAGAATTTGTGAGCATGAACAGTCCTTAGTATTTTCTTCATATCTCGAGTTATATAAATGATTTTGAAGAGATTTTTGATTTCCTAGAAACTAGACATATAGGGCTACAAGTTTGTAGAAGAAAGTATTCTCTAAAAATGATTATTTAAAGGTCAAAATTGCAATACAAGTTGAATCTATAAATCGGCCTCTGGACAAAATATATGTCACGGTTACCAGGATTTCCTTAGTAACCGTGACCTAGTCCAGTTTTTAGTTCAGAATAGAAAAGTAACCTATCTCACGGTTACTAAGGAATTCATAGTAACCGTGAGCCCCTTTTGTACATATATGACACGGTTACTAGGATTTTCATAGTAACCGTGACCTAGTGCAGTTTTTAGTACAGAACCGAAATGTGACCTATCTCACGGTTACCAACAATTACATAGTAACCGTGACCCCCTTGAACATACCACACGGTTACCAACAATTTCATAGTAACCGTGACCTATTTGTCCTTATATGTCACGGCTGTCAAATATTCATAGTAACCGTGACCCTTGCTGTTTTACTCAAAATTCACAGAAAGGTTTAAAATGAATAGTAATGATTAACTAAACTGTTTTTATCGAGAATTTAACAGGTTTTTGATACAAAAATACATATGAATAAAGGTTTCAATCAAGTTGTAAAGATGTATGTATATCTACCTTACATGTTGCAAGTTAAATGTATTTATTACATGAAGACTTATCGATAATTTGTATAGTACTTGATTCATACTTGATGATGAAGGTGGTTATATGTATAGATAAATATGCATATAAGAATGCATCAATTGTATGCGAATGAATCTACAGGTACGTACAATGATGATTATGGAGTGATGATTAAATGTCATGCCTACATGTTATATATGAATGTATGAATATGTAATTGCCCATGAAATAGAAGATATTTTGGCATGACTAAGATTATGTATAATGCTTAAAGAGAACATGCTTAATTGTATGAGATGATGATTATACGTCATGCTTATATGTTATGATGCAAATTTATAGTCTCATGGCTTGATATAACCTAGCATATGAAATGTGCATATATTTGTTTATGCACCAAAGAACTCATAGTATTACAAGATATTATACATATACGAATAGTACACTATGAACATAGTCTTAATATGTGAATTTAACAAGAATATAATTATGCCTGCGATAGAGTTTCTGTTGTGGATAGATAGGCGCCTATAGGGAATTGCAGCTGCCAAAGTCGATCCTGCTGGATCTTACACAGCCCATTAGGGTTGTTTATTTTTGCCCTCGTGTGGGTGCTCACGTGCGAGCATTTGACCGGTCCAAAGTATAGTTGGCCCTACTTGGGTCCATAGTTATGATATCTTCGGATATCTATCATTTGATACCCTCGGGTATCCACCGATCCCGTTATCCACTCTTAGAACTTAGGCAGGCTAAAGTAAAGTAAATATGTTTCACTAATAAGCACAGTATGAACTTTGCATTTGATATTTGATTTATTATGATTAACAATGATTGTTTAAGCATGAAATGATATCTGTTTACATTATATACATATCACATTATGAAATGTATGAATTCAAGTATGCTGAATTTATTGTGAAAGGTTATCTTGTTATGTAACTTATTATTATTATTTTAAATTGTTTGTTTATTCTATATTTTTGACGACCACTGTGAGTGGTTGTCATTCATGTTTAGAATTCCCCACTAAGCTTTATAGCTTAGCACGGGTTATTTTGATCCGTGTAGGTTTTTGGTAGTCAAGGCTTTTGGCACGGGAACTATTTTTGCATCAGGACAGGCCAACACCAGTCTATAGAAGTGGATGTAGAAATCTTTTGGATAAACCTTGTTTAGTTCCTTACATGCTTAATATGTATAAGAGTTAGTAATATATATATATATATATATATGTGTAAATTATGGAAGTGAAGATTGTAATAAGCTCATAGTGAAAATACTAGTATATGCATGCATGATGAAATTAGAATTACTTTATATAAATGTATTGATATGATGAATGCTAAGCATGAAAGTTCAATAGCTACAGTATGATGATATAGTCATATGACTTGATGAATTAAAATGGCATAGTTTGCAATGGATATAGTAAACATGGGATATAGGGTGTTACAATAAAGAGGGTAGAGACAATAAGAGAAGTAGAGGATTTTAGGAGGGGAATGTCGACTTTAAGACATAGATTGGCTTTTGTTTCAATGCCTCCGGTGCGACAAGACGAGTTAGATAGAAGATTAGATAGGAGATTTCAAGAGTTTGAGGAAAGGATGCTGCCTATGATAGCTTGGTTGGTGGCTTCTTCAACACCAAATCTAAGACTTCAACTAGTGGCACCTACTCGTGAATAAGTAAAGCCAACTCATGTTAAAGTGCTTTACGATAGCTACTATAGAGCCTAAAGTCCCACCAGTGGAGTAGAGAAGGGAAGGAATGCATGATCCTATGGAAGATTATGTTGAGGATGAAGAGGATAATGAACCTTCAGTTGCTATCGTAAAGAAAAAAGGGCCCAATGTAAAAGGTGTTTTTTTTTAAAAAGATGGATGAGAAGATAGAGGATATGACTTAGTTGCTATATGTTGGTAAGGGAATGAACCCTGAGGATAAAAACCTAAATAGAGATGAGCTATTGCCCCAAAGGTTCAAGATGCCCAACTTATCAAAATTTAATGATACATCAAACTCCTTTGCGTATGTGAAGTCTATATATATTAATCATAAAGGGGACCACCTTGAGTAAGAAAGAAAAGGTGGAGTATTTGTGCCCTAGTTTGGTAGGGCCGGCAATAAATTGGTACCATAGCCTGGATAGGTGAACCCAAGGAATTTAGGACTTGGTAATCGAAGAATTTCTAAAGTAATATGACTATAGTACTAGGATAGAGGTCACACTGAAGGACCTAGAATTACTATAGCAAAAGCATGATGAATCATTCAACGAATACTTGATAAGATGGATGAATAGGGTCATAGAATAAAAAGGAAACCTGGTACCACAAATCAAATTAGGTTGTTTATTAGGAATGCAAGTCATTACCAAAGGGATGGTCTAAAAACAAAGGGCTTTAAAGATTATAAGTCTTTAAAGGATATCACCATCGAGGCAGAGGGTGAGTATTTAGCCAAGGGCTAGTAATGAAGGTGCTAGAAGAAATTTTGGCAGTAATAGGTCTATTATGAGTAGTAGTGGAGGAAACAAAACTAGAGGCATTACTCAAACTTAGGAAATTCTTTATCCAGGGTTTTAGATCGACTGATAGAAGAAGGGAAGTGATAGCAGTTACTACTAAAACCTACAAGGAATCAAAGGATGCCAGATCATAGATGGGATTAGTAATGTGCTAATTACCAGCATACAGGGCATCTGATAGATTATTTTTGCACCTTGAGAAAAAAATTAGGATTTGATAGACAGCAAATAGAATTTACTAACTAAAAGAAGGGAAAAAAAGAATAAGATAGGGGTTACAATACAGTGCCACCTCCCGTGCTTATGATTGGGTCAAGCTTACTAGAGTGGTATCTTATGAGGGATCTATTTATGAATGAGTGTGTGGCTGTTACTCATTTTGTTTCTAAAGCAACAGAGCAATTGAGTGAAAATCAACTAGTTAATTGTTAATTATTAGGATTCCACCAGCAAAAGTGAAGAAGAAAGAGTAATGGAGATGGTATAAATGTGATGTTCAGGGAGTGAGAGTGAGGATTAGAAGGAAGAGAAGGTAGAGAGAAAAGTAAAGGTAGTCACCAGAAGTGGAAGGGTGGTGCTTGAGATTGAAAAGTAGCCAACTCTTGTTACTGTGACCACAGAGAAAAAGGCAGAAGAGAGTCAGATAATGAAGTAGCTCAAGAAGACCCAATCACATATCTCAATTTAAGACCTACTTAAACAGTCTTTATCACATAGGCAAAAGCTGGTTAAAGCCTTATATGAGTCAATAGTTGCCACCACAATCTTGCCATCAAAGCTGAATTCATGGTGCTACTTATTCCTGCCAATTTCTATGTGCTATTAGGGTAGCCATGGTTCTATAAGCTAAGAGGAATGCCCTTTACTTTACACCACATGATTAAGATACCATATGATGGCCAAGTGGTCACCATTAAGGTAGCTAGGGAGAATTAGTATCAGTGCTAGAAATTGCTAAGTAGCCTTTCAGTGGGTTTCATATGTCTATGATTAATAATGAGGGAGTGGGTTCAGCTGATAGCCGCTAAGTTGTCAATATGTTGAAAAAGATGCATTTCTTATCCGAAGCTAGATTAGGAAAGGAGTCTCAAAGACCTCAAACTACAGTCACTTCTAGGGCGTAAAAAAGGCTTAGGCTACATTAGGTCTGAGAAGAGAATAGGTAAAGCAGTGGTAGGTGAAGTACCTCAAATATCCAAGAGCTTTATGTTAGCATCAGCAGTTTATAACTGTTGTGGGGAGGATGGAAAGAGATAGAATAGTACCTTATTTTCGGCTATTTAATGAGGTGTTTGACTTGGAAGAAGGCATTATCAAGCTAGTAGAGCACTTTAGGGATGATGAGATCCTGCTACACCATTAAGCTTAGGACCATAAAGTGCTTGAAGAAGTTGTCATTGATGATTCAATTGCCATCCAGGTTAAGGGGTAAAGAAAAAGTGGGAGTTAAAGCATAACCAAAGCCAAAGAAAGAAGCTTGAGAGACATTTCCAACTGTACTAGAGACTGAAGACAACGATGCATTTATTGATATTGTTTAATCTCTATAACTTTTTGATAAGAATGATGCCATTTCCTTTGATGATATTAATAATATTAACAATTTTGCTTACTTGTGTGAAGTTTCTTCTAGTTTTAATATGCATAATAATGAGCATGAATCATTCATATTTGACATCAATTCAACTAATATATGTTCATTTATTCTCAGTGCTAAAAAAATCCATGAGAAATTTTGATAGCATTAGACATAACTCCTAAGGAGAGGGAAAATTTTGAAAGAACCTTAAAAAAATACAAAAAAGTTTTTGCCTAGACTGTGATGCACACCGGAGCCACGCTCATTTTTTGTTAGATTTTTAGAGGTCCGCTTTTAGGCTCTGAGACCAAAAGAGGCTCATATAACTCATAAATTGGCTACTTCATGATAAAAAGGGATCAAGCTCAAATTATTATTGATAGTCAACCCATGAAGGAAATTACTAATGGGCCTAAAAGAGATAAGTGTCATAGAGTCGCCACCCAATAGAACATTGAAAATGATTATCGACCTTTTGATGCCCAAGCAGAGAATGGTATTCGTGATATCACTCTTATTAGGCATTTTGGTTAGGTGTTGTTTTATAATTAGGATTTAAGTATTAATCCACTCTCCTTACTCACATGATGCAAAATAATTAAAATTAAATAAACATTTTGTTCCTATAGATAAAGTGATAAAAAAAATACCAAAACAAACCTACTTAATTATTACACAAGCAAATCTTTCTCATAACCATAACAAAATGGTATACATACATAAATCAAAGCATTCCTTTACATTTGGGAACATTGGTTTCCTCATGCATATTTTATAAAAGACATCTTTTTATCTCATATAGATTTGGGATAAAAATTGGACATTAGTTTATACTTTAAAGAAAAACCCAATTAACTTAGTAGAAAATTTTTTAATTGTCTTTTTATTTTATAATGCACAAAAGCCTTTTTTACTAACTATTACATCCTCAAAATAATAATACATCCAAAATAAAACATCAAATAAACAAATAATAATAAAAATTAAATAATAAATAAATCCAAAGATAATAAATAATATAGTTAACTGAGATAACCAAGAGAGTGAAGATGAAGACTAACTCGAGAGCATGACTTTCGATATAAAAAGCCATCTAATGCCTTTTGACAGAACAAGAATGCAAAAATTCATGGACAAAATGTAAGAAACCATGTAAAACAAATTTCTAGCCTAAACATGCATTTATAGGGTCCTAAATCATGTCAAAACTAAAATATAACAATAAATCATGCATAAATACACTAAAATCACATATTTACATAATAGAAAAACATAAAAGAAAGCTTTAAAACAACAACAATTGAGGAATCAAAGGATCAATCATGCCTCTAACATGCTTTCGAACCTAGATTCTGTCATATCTCAATTAAACTTGCATATCTCTAGAATAAAATAATTAAAACACATTTAAATCATGTAAAATGACCTTATAATCATGCAAAATAAATTATAGAGAGAGAAAGTGAGAATGAGCTTAGAATATTAGCCTCAGGAGATGTTCTAACTCTACAACTCTTATAGTCTAGATCTCTACTCCGATTTGTGATCACCATTTTTAAAAGAAATTAATGAAATTCATTGTGTGTGTGTGTGTTTCAAGCAAGGATTGCAAGATCAAAAGTTTATAGAGAGAAACAAATTGAGTCTTTTTCTTCTCTAAAGGTGGATCTCCAAGAAAGTGATTTCTCTTTCTTTCAAAACCTTAGATTTTAGATTTTATACCTAGGCAAGAGTTTAAGTTGGATTCCAACTCAAAACCTCCCAAATCTAGAGATAAAAATCCCTCCAAATTTGAAAGAAATCCCTATGACATAAATCTGCCTTTTTGAATTCGAGAAAACATGGAAATTCTCGGTTTTAAACCATGAAAGAGCGTCCCTCTACGAGAGGTGGCCATCCCTCAGCACTAAACCCAAAATTTCCCAAAATACCCCCTTATTTAGCTTGTGTAGGAGAGAAAGGCCCATAGATAGGCATCCTTCAGGTGACAGCAACCGTCTGCCACCACTGAAGGTCCAAAACAAGGTTGTTATGCACATTTTGTTAAAACACTTGGAAATATTTGAAAAATCATGAAAATCTTTTAGAAATGTGAGAAATTCATGATTGAAGCTTCAAGATCCAAACCTGTTGTCAGTAATATGCTATTTTCTCATTATCGAGTTGTTGGAATTTAACGGTTACATGCATCACATACATGAGCGGAATTTTAAAATTTTTTAACCATTAGATCTGATCTTGCCATGAATACACAATATAACTATATGAGAATAAGAAAAATCACCTTTGATTTTTGTTGAACAGTTGATTTTACTTCGCACCGGGTTGTCGCAAACCACAGTGTCCAAAATCGAACACCTCCAATGAGTAATCCACACTAGAGAGGGGTAAATTGAACCAACAAATTGGTGTTCAACTAGGGCTGGCCGAAATTCCCAAGAGCTAGCTTGGGAAGTGGCGCAAAAGTGGAGAGAGAATTAAGAGAAAAAGACTTTCCTTTTCTTTTAATCACTTAACCCTAATTCTCATTAGTTGGCCTTTTATAGTTAGGTTAAAATTCCAACTCCTTAATGAGATTGGGCTCTTTAAAATTGCTGGAGAATTATTAATTGGGCCTCTGGAATTAATTATAATCATTTGGGCTTAATTAAATCCAAATTAAATCTTTTCATAAAAGACCATGCACAAAATCCACAAACTAGGCCCTTTGTGCATCTAATTGGATTTAAATATCCAAATGGATTCCAAATCCAACCAAATTAAATATGTGAGTTCCATAACACTTATATAACATATATAAATTAATTTGGTCCAAGAAAAAGCCCTCCAAGCCCTTCTGTTTGGAGTTGGCGTGTAGCCCTCTTTTGGAGGGCTTCCTCCAACTTCTTCATTCCTTTGGCCCTTTATAATTTCTCCAATGGTCCTATTAATTATTATATCAGTCCTATAACACTTATAGTAGTCTTATAACACTTATAAGATAATAATAATTAATCATGAAATACATTATTTCATTTAGGTCCAATTTACAGAACATTTCTCAAAAGTTCCGCGGACAATTTTCTTTGATCATAATTAATTAAACTCTTTAATTAATTATTATCATATTCTCCTCTCTACCTTTATAATAATATCAAATATTATTATCCTTGTCATTTTACCATTTTACCCTTTTCTCTATATGTGTGTGACCTATTGGGTTCCTGTCCATGTTGGCAGTATAATATGTAATTGTGAGTTCTATTCAAAACTCACATGATTTAAACTCCTTTAAATCATTTTATCAATCTCTATTGATATTTTGATACATCATTATACAAGTCATGATTGGCCTCTAGCTAGGCATCATGACTACCCAAATGTCAGGAAAGTCATGTGGTTTGACTGTACCCTTCCATAGAAACAGTTACCGTGCAATTACTCCTTTCACCACTCTTATCTCAATTAGATTATGAGTATGGATTTCTGTCAACTCATATAAATCTAATTATGTATGCTCTATTAATTTAACCATTGTTCCTAAATGCCCTTCATGGATCTCCATCCATCTCGGCATATTACTCTGGCCAGAGATTCTCTGAACAAGGCAATTATAGAATCATGCGAGATAACTTCCCTTGTTAAATCTGGGATGGTGAATCCTTTGTCAATCACTCAACTATCTTCAAGTAGGTCATGATATACCCAATCTCCTAACTATGTTCACTCCCAGTTGGAAGTAATCAGTTATGGAGTCAAAGTATACCACTTGCTACTTAAGATAACTTTGGTGATCTCAAGTCTTAGGATACTTGCACAACCGCTATGAAGAGATTCCTCACTGACATAGATTTAATATCCATATGAGGATTCTCTTTGCAGGTCTCCAATGAACTTGTTCCTCTAACAAGCATCCACATGTTAGCTTTGATTATCATCCATAATCACAACTATGAGAACCATTGCTCGAACCATTCAAGAAGCATAACATGTGCTAGTCTGTCCGAATTAACAATGTCCTATCTTGTTAATTCTATGACTAGGGATATTTAGATATTAACACATTTGCATGCGATAGACATCTCACATCATGAACACCTTCATGATTGCCTTTGCACTGTGTTTATAATATCTAGGACTTCATTTATTAATTTAAGATTTACAAACTCATGTATTCAAACACAGCATTAATAAATGAATGATGCCTTTTATTAAGAATATAAATTTCATACATATGAAAAACATCCCTATTACATGGGCTCTAGGGCATACTCTCTAACAATCTCCCACTTGCACTAGAGCCAATCACTCATATGTCTCAGACCCATGCTATTTATATGGTGATCATGCTTTATCTGGGAAAGTGCTTTAGTGAGGGGATCCGCCACATTGTCATCTGTGGGAACCCTTTCTATTTTCACATCATTTCTAGCTACTATTTCCCTTATGAGATGGTAGCGTCTGAGAACATGCTTGGATCGCTGATGAGACCGTGGTTCCTTTGCTTGCGCAATGGCTCCATTATTGTCACAATATAAAGGAATCGGATCAACAATGCTAGGCACCACTCCTAGTTCGGTTATGAACTTTTTGATCCAGACTGCTTCTTTGGCTGCTTCTGAAGCAGCAATGTACTTAGCTTCTGTCGTGGAATCAGCAGTTGTTTCTTGTTTGGAACTTTTCCAACTAACTGCTCCTCCTCCCATTATGAACACATAACCAGATTGTGATTTACAATCATCTTTGTCAGATTGGAAGCTGGCATCTGTATACCCGTTTACTTCCAAACTGCCCTCTCCATATACCAAGAATACATCCTTAGTCCTTCTCAAGTACTTAAGAATATTCTTGACAGCTGCCCAATGTTCCTCTCCAAAATTGGATTGGAATCTGCTTGTGACACTCAAAGCAAATGCTACATCTGGACGTGTACATAACATAGCATACATGATAGAACCAATTACAGATGCATATGGTATTCTATTCATGCTTTCTCTATCCTCCAGTGTCTGTGGACACATAGACTTAGAAAGGTGTTTCCCATGCACCATGGGTATAAACCCTTTCTTAGAGAGATCCATATTGAACCTCTTCAATACTTTATCTATATATGTACTTTGAGAAAGACCTAGCAACCTATTGGATCTATCTCTATAGATCCTTATTCCCAGAATATAGGATGCTTCTCCAAGGTCTTTCATGGAGAATTGCTTGGATAACCATATTTTAACAGATTGGAGAAGAGAAATGTCATTTCCCATGATTAATATGTCATCTACATATAGAACTAAGAAGACAATTGCACTCCCACTGACCCTTTTATACACACAAGGTTCATCTTCATTCTGTGAGAAACCAAACTCTTTGATTGTCTCATTGAATCGTATGTTCCAACTCCTAGAGGCTTGCTTCAATCCATAAATGGATCTTTGAAGCTTGCATACCTTTTCGCCATTTCCTGATGTGAATCCTTCTGGTTGTGTCATATACACATCCTCGGTAAGATTTCCATTAAGGAAAGCTGTCTTCACATCCATCTGCCAAATCTCATAATCATAATGAGCTGCAATGGCTAAAAGTATTCTTATAGACTTAAGCATCGCTACAGGAGAAAAAGTTTCGTCATAGTCAATACCTTCTTTTTGACGATAACCTTTTGCTACTAAGCGAGCTTTATAGGTAACTATATTACCTTCCATGTCAGTCTTCTTTTTGAAGACCCATTTGCACCCTATGGGTTTTATCCCTTCAGGTGGTTGAGTTAAAGTCCATACTTTATTCTCATACATGGAGTCCATTTCGGACTGCATAGCCTTAAGCCATAAATCACGTTCTGAACTGTTCAAAACTTCTTGATAGCTTGTAGGCTCATTGTCCTCTACTACAGTTATGCCTCTATCCGAATCAATGTGAAATCCATATCTCACAGGGATAGAACGCATCCTAGTAGATCTTCTAGGATTTTGTGTATAATCAGGTTCAACTGTGATTTCATCATTATGAAATTCAGTTTCAGGTTCAATCGATTGATCATCTTCTATTTGTGGGTCTTGAACTTCACCAAGCTCAATTTTACTCCCACTGTCCTCTCGTAGGAGAAATTCTCTTTCTAAGAAGACAGCATGCCTTGAAACAAACACCTTTTGTTCTAAGGGATGATAGAAATAATATCCAAACATTTCTTTTGGATATCCCACAAATAAACATTTGTCAGACTTAACATCCAGTTTGTCTGACATTGTCCTCTTCACATAAGCAGGACAACCCCATACTTTCATATGAGAAAGCATGGGTTTCTTGTTATTCCACATCTCATATGGAGTAACATCAACCGATTTACTAGGAACTCTATTTAACACATAAATAGCAGTTTCTAGTGCATACCCCCAAAAAGACTTAGGCAAGTCCGCTCGGCTCATCATTGATCGAACCATATCTAATAGTGTTCGATTCCTCCTTTCGGATACACCATTGTATTGCGGTGTATATGGAGGAGTCCATTGAGATAAAATCCCATTATCTCTAAGATAATCCTGAAACTCTTGACTTAAGTATTCTCCACCTCGATCTGATCTAAGTGTTTTAATACTTTTGCCAAGTTGTTTCTCTACTTCATTTCTGAATTCTTTGAACTTTTCAAATGCTTCAGACTTATATTTCATTAGATAGATGTATCCAAACCTGGAATAATCATCTATGAAAGTAATGAAGTAGGAGTAACCTCCTCTAGCATGTGTAGTCATTGGACCACATACATCCGAATGTATTAAGTCCAAAACCATTTTAGCTCGTTCTCCTTTACCAATAAAGGGAGCTTTTGTCATTTTTCCCAATAAACAAGATTCGCATGTATCAAATGATTCATAATCAAATGATCCCAAATCACCTGACTTGTGCAATTTGGTCATGCGTTTTTCATTTATGTGGCCTAAACGACAATGCCATAAGTATGAGGTATTTAGATTATCATGTTTCATTCTCTTGGTATCCACATTATGTACTTCTTTAATTAAATCAAGAACAAATATACCATTCTCAATGATAGCTTTTGCATAAAATATATTGTTCTTAAAAATGTAACAACATTTGTCCTTTAAAGAAATATCATAATCGTTCATTAAACAACTAAAAGAAATAATACTCTTGGACAAAGCTGGAACATAATAACAATTATTTAATTCCAGTACTAATCCACTCGGAAGAGGCAAATGATAAGTCCCCACAACAGTTGTAGAGATGTTTTGTCCAGTAGCTGACTGCAAACAAATCTCTGCCTTTCCAACTCTTCTAAAGCTTCTAAGCCCCTGTAGATCATTACATAAATGAGATCCACATCCGGTATCTAATACCCAAGATTGTTTTGAAGCAATAGAATAAGTATTAATTTCAATCATATGAATACCTGAAGTAGATGCAACAGCTTGCTTCTTCTCCTTAAGAGAATCTAGATAGGCCTTGCAGTTACGCTTCCAATGACCATCCTTTCCACAATGGAAGCAAGTCCCTTTGGGATTCTCTTTCTTGGCAACCTTCTTCTTGGAGATCCCACCATTCTTTGGCTGCGCCTTGGTTATCTTCTTCTTCTGCTTCTTGCCTTTAGCAGAAGTGACAACCATAACACTTTTTGGATCTTTCTTAAATGATCCATCAGCTGTCTTGAGCATGTTGATTAACTCAGGAATGGATACTTGGATCTTGTTCATGTTGAAGTTAAGCACAAAAGGTGCATAACTTGGAGCCAACGAGTACAAGATTAAATCTATGTAAAGATCATTATCCATAACATAGCCAAGTCTACTCAAATGCTCAATATACCCATACATCTTCAATGCATGAGCAGCAGCTGAAGTGCCTTCCACCATTTTGCAACTAAATAGAGCTCGAGCAATCTCATATTGCTCAGTTCTAGCCTGAGAAGAATAAAGCTCCTCTAGATGCAAAACGATGGTTCTAGCATCCATCATTTCATGTTGCTTCTGAAGCTCCGAGGACATAGCACCCAGCATCAGACATGCTGCTGTTTCACTATCCTCCATGTATTTTCGATAAATGCCTTTGATCTCATCAATGGCATCATCTGATGGACGTGGTGGTGGATCTTTATCCAAGACATAGTGGATCTTTTCAGCTCTGAGAACAATTCTCACTTGCCTGATCCAGTCAGAATAGTTGTTGCCAACCAGCTTGTTATCCAAGATTGATCGTATGTTAATGTTTGATGTGCTCATGATGATGACCTAGATGTGAAAATGAAAAGATATGAGAGTATGTTCATATATATATATATATGCATTAATAAGGTCTTTAATTAATCCATTTACTCCCACTATTTTATTGCGAATTAATAGCCCTCACTATATAATCCGAGAAAACCCGATGGTTTTCTTAGTGGGCCAATATCCAATCCTTGATATGTAATTTGACCTTGACTGTGGTCAACAAGCCAAATTCCATACCCTTGAAAGGTAGGTATATTTATACCAATTGTGTCTCTACACAACTATTGGATCATTAGGTTATCAACTCTTGATGCATGCATATCATATATGCATTCCCTAATCTTGCCTCTAGAACCATTAGCCTTGACTGTGGTCAACAAACTAATGGGCTAGCTAAGATGACCCATTTAATTAGATTTGAACATATTCGATATAATGTGAGCTTGACTGTGGTCAACAACCCACACTATAAAGAACTCTGGTTCTCCTCAAATTAATGGAAGGCTTATATACCTTAGTATTTGTTTGAGGGTTTTAGTTAATTAAGTCTCATCATACATGGTTGGCATACATTGGTATGCATCCTATATCTATCACATAAATATAAGCATACAAATATGGTATAGTTATGGACTTCACTACATTGATTTCCCCGAGCCAAGAGAGAAATCAAAAGGTCACACCTAGGTAGTATGCATGATTCAAACAAGAAAAATAATTACATTATCTTCAAGCTTGTTGGATCTCCATCCGGCCCATCTTGCTCCTTGAAAATGGTCTCCATCTCTATTTCTAATTCTAATCTAAGTAATCTAATTACATATTACAATTTGAAATCAAATACAAACCAAAAACAAGTGGCCGGGACATGAAAGTCCTCATTGGGCCAAAACATGCATTATGCTCAATCACATTGGGCTTTGTCCATAACTAACCATCATGCCAATCATTCACCCTTATATGCCTTTCTAATGCATAAAGAAATGGATTACTAACTTTGTTTCAACCTTTGAAACTATATTTTGAGTTATTTTAATGATGTGATCAAATTAGGAAACTTTTTCCATTTTGGAAACTTTCATTTTAGGAAACCTTTTTGCATGAATTTGTTCTTGCCTTAATAATCAATCAAATTGATTATTAATTAATTATAAATTGATTATTTAATTAATTAATCATATTAAATAATTAAAAGAATCAATTTTGGGCTTAAATAAGTGTAGGCCAAAACCCACAGAAGAAAAACCCTAAGTGTGTTCACACACTAACCAGTTTTGTGTCATTTGGACCATTTGGGCCTTTTTGGAATGAGCCAAGCCCACTCCAGCCCTTAAAACCCATTAATAAACTTAATTAATGTTTATAATAGTTAATTTAAATCAGCTCCTTGGGCCTACCAAGTCATTTACTAATTTAAACCAAGTCCGTAAACATAATTAAGCCCATTAAGTGGTTTTAATGAATTAAAATTAATCAAATTAATTTAAGGCCCATTTTAATTAATCCAATTAAATAAAAACACTTTAATATATCATATATATCATATTTAGAAGATCAAAAGTCGTTCTAACCAAGAACACATCAAGAACACACGAAGAACACCAATTTATCGAACTTTTCGACAAAACTAGTTTTCATGCAAAACTTGTTCGATTTTAATTCCGTTCGATCCTACGGCTTAATATCACATATTAAACACATAAAATATCATCTAAATGATTTTTAAATGGATCTATAAGAAATTAAATTAGAACAGCCCCTACATTACATAGGGTTTCACGCCAAACCCTAATGGGTTTCACGCCAAACCCAAATCAAAATGCTTCAAAAAATTCGTTTTTGTTTCCACCAAATTTATTTGATCACACATATAACCAGAAATCAATATTTCTCATTCATGAACAATCAAATCTAATATTTTAAAGTTCATGAAATAAATAACTCAAAACAAAACAAAACTTATTCCGCAGAAAAATATAGAATTGTATATCCATGGCAAAACCGTGGCTCTGATACCATGTTGGAATTTAACGGTTACATGCATCACATACATGAGCGGAATTTTAAAATTTTTTAACCATTAGATCTGATCTTGCCATGAATACACAATATAACTATATGAGAATAAGAAAAATCACCTTTGATTTTTGTTGAACAGTTGATTTTACTTCGCACCGGGTTGTCGCAAACCACAGTGTCCAAAATCGAACACCTCCAATGAGTAATCCACACTAGAGAGGGGTAAATTGAACCAAAAAATTGGTGTTCAACTAGGGCTGGCCGAAATTCCCAAGAGCTAGCTTGGGAAGTGGCGCAAAAGTGGAGAGAGAATTAAGAGAAAAAGACTTTCCTTTTGTTTTAATCACTTAACCCTAATTCTCATTAGTTGGCCTTTTATAGTTAGGTTAAAATTCCAACTCCTTAATGAGATTGGGCTCTTTAAAATTGCTGGAGAATTATTAATTGGGCCTCTGGAATTAATTATAATCATTTGGGCTTAATTAAATCCAAATTAAATCTTTTCATAAAAGACCATGCACAAAATCCACAAACTAGGCCCTTTGTGCATCTAATTGGATTTAAATACCCAAATGGATTCCAAATCCAACCAAATTAAATATGTGAGTTCCATAACACTTATGTAACATATATAAATTAATTTTGTCCAAGAAAAAGCCCTCCAAGCCCTTCTGTTTGGAGTTGGCGTGTAGCCCTCTTTTGGAGGGCTTCCTCCAACTTCTTCATTCCTTTGGCCCTTTATAATTTCTCCAATGGTCCTATTAATTATTATATCAGTCCTATAACACTTATAGTAGTCTTATAACACTTATAAGATAATAATAATTAATCATGAAATACATTATTTCATTTAGGTCCAATTTACAGAACATTTCTCAAAAGTTCCGCGGACAATTTTCTTTGATCATAATTAATTAAACTCTTTAATTAATTATTATCATATTCTCCTCTCTACCTTTATAATAATATCAAATATTATTATCCTTGTCATTTTACCATTTTACCCTTTTCTCTATATGTGTGTGACCTATTGGGTTCCTGTCCATGTTGGCAGTATAATATGTAATTGTGAGTTCTATTCAAAACTCACATGATTTAAACTCCTTTAAATCATTTTATCAATCTCTATTGATATTTTGATACATCATTATACAAGTCATGATTGGCCTCTAGATAGGCATCATGACTACCCAAATGTCAGGAAAGTCATGTGGTTTGACTGTACCCTTCCATAGAAACAGTTACCGTGCAATTACTCCTTTCACCACTCTTATCTCAATTAGATTATGAGTATGGATTTCTGTCAACTCATATAAATCTAATTATGTATGCTCTATTAATTTAACCATTGTTCCTAAATTCCCTTCATGGATCTCCATCCATCTCGGCATATTACTCTGGCCAGAGATTCTCTGAACAAGGCAATTATAGAATCATGCGAGATAACTTCCCTTGTTAAATCTGAGATGGTGAATCCTTTGTCAATCACTCAACTATCTTCAAGTAGGTCATGATATACCCAATCTCCTAACTATGTTCACTCCCAGTTGGAAATAATCGGTTATGGAGTCAAAGTATACCACTTGCTACTTAAGATAACTTTGGTGATCTCAAGTCTAAGGATACTTGCACAACCGCTATAAAGAGATTCCTCACTGACATAGATTTAATATCCATATGAGGATTCTCTTTGCAGGTCTCCAATGAACTTGTTCCTCTAACAAGCATCCACATGTTAGCTTTGATTATCATCCATAATCACAACTATGAGAACCATTGCTCGAACCATTCAAGAAGCATAACATTTGCTAGTCTGTCCGAATTAACAATGTCCTATCTTGTTAATTCTATGACTAGGGATATTTAGATATTAACACATTTGCATGCGATAGACATCTCACATCATGAACACCTTCATGATTGCCTTTGCACTGTGTTTATAATATCTAGGACTTCATTTATTAATTTAAGATTTACAAACTCATGTATTCAAACACAGCATTAATAAATGAATGATGCCTTTTATTAAGAATATAAATTTCATACATATGAAAAACATCCCTATTACATGGGCTCTAGGGCATACTCTCTAACAATCTCCCACTTGCACTAGAGCCAATCACTCATATGTCTCAGACCCATGCTATTTATATGGTGATCATGCTTTATCTGGGAAAGTGCTTTAGTGAGGGGATCCGCCACATTGTCATCTGTGGGAACCCTTTCTATTTTCACATCATTTCTAGCTACTATTTCCCTTATGAGATGGTAGCGTCTGAGAACATGCTTGGATCGCTGATGAGACCGTGGTTCCTTTGCTTGCGCAATGGCTCCATTATTGTCACAATATAAAGGAATCGGATCAACAATGCTAGGCACCACTCCTAGTTCGGTTATGAACTTTTTGATCCAGACTGCTTCTTTGGCTGCTTCTGAAGCAGCAATGTACTTAGCTTCTGTCGTGGAATCAGCAGTTGTTTCTTGTTTGGAACTTTTCTCAAAGTACATATATAGATATCCTAATATCTTAGGTATCCTAGGTCATAATATTACATAATTTACACTTCACATTTTATGAGAAATTAAATAAAATTTTGGGAGCATTTTGGCTAGGAATGAGATTGCCTCTTATGCAAGAAGAGCATTTCAAGCAAAGTAAGAACACAGGACATCAAGGCTGCTAAACAACATAGTCAAAATATTATCACATGAATTTAGACAAACTTATAACTATTTAGAGCAATTATATCTTATACTACAACATGTTTTTAAGGGCATAAAAAACTTAAAAGTTATATATATTATTTGCTTGAAAGGAAAACTACAGGTTTACATGCTCACATATCAAGTTCTTCATTATCTACAGTATCATGCAAAGAGGGAGGTTATTAAGGAGCTATCTATATCCTAAAGTAGCAATTTTTCAATTGATGATCATTTTCTATACACAGGTGAATCAACCTACAAGGTCATTCCCAGATGCAGCATTTGGTGGTTTGTTCATGAACAAGTTGTCAAAAGAACCCCTTTAATTATTAGATGAGATGGCAGCAAATGATTCTCAATGGGCAACCCAAAGAGCAGTTCCAAAAAGGTACGGTGTACACATTATTGATGAAGTTTCGATGCTAAAGGCACAATTAGAGCTAATAAGGAAGGAATTGAGTGGATTGAAGGTATAAAATGTGGCTACTATTTCTCAAGACTGTGTAGCTTATGAGAGTAAACCATATGAATAAGATAGTAGAGTTGTAGGAGATGTTAATGTAGTGGGAGATTATAGAAGAAATGACCCCTACAGTAATACTTATAATCTAGGTTGGAAAAACCACCTAAATTTTGCTTGGAAAGAGGGACATCAAAATGCTTCATCATCTCAACCCCAAGTAAGAGCTCCCTTCAACCAAAATGTCAATCATAATCATAACCAATCTTATCAACCAGAAGTGACCACCTATTACTAAGCTCTATATCCATCACACCATCACCAAAACCAAGGTCCAAATTAAGGCCAACACCCAAACTACAATCAAGCATACCACCCATCGAGGTTCCAACCAAGACCACCCATTTAAGAAAAGAAATTGAATTTGGAAGATATGTTCGCCAGCTCTATGAATAGCCAGCAACAGTTTATGTTGGGCTAAGAGACAAGGTGGAAATCTCAAAAATAATGGAATAGAAACCAAGATGCCTCTATAAAGAATATGGAGACACAGATTGCACAATTAGCAAATTCTTTGTCCACAAGACCAGCTAGGGTTTTTCCATCAAATGTCAACTACAAAAGAAAAATGAGCAATTAGCTAGATTTCTAGAGATTTTTAAGAAATTGCATATCAACTTGCCTTTTGCTGAAGCTTTAGCTCACATGCCCAACTATGCAAAATTTATGAAAGAGCTTTATTCTAACAAAAGGAAATTAGAAGGGTGTGAAATTGGGCAACTAACAGAGAATTATAGTGTTATCATTATGAACAAGATTCCTATGAAATTGGAAGATCCAGGTAGTTTCACTTTACCCTATGAGATTACTAAAACCTTTGTTGGAAATTCCTCATATGACCTTGGTTTTAACATTAATTTGATGCCATATTCTATGTGCAGAAAACTAAACCTAAGGGATCACAAAGAGACAAGTATAAAGCTCCAGGTAACGGATAGGTTAGTAAGGAAATCGAAGGGAGTGATAGAGGACTTATTGGTAAAGGTATGGAAATTTATTTTCCTTGTGGTATTCATAGTGATGGGGATAGAAGAGGATATGAGAATGCCATTAATTATAGGGAGACCATTTTTAAACACGACAAAAGCCTTGATCGATGTGCAAGGTAAAAAGGTCACTCTTAGGTTCAACAATAAAGAGCTAGTAGTGGACATGAACAAGGTTCAAAAATATCCATCCAGTGATCTAGAGAAGTCTATTTACTGTGTAGCCAAGGTGCAAGAATGTGTTAAAGAAACTCAAGATAAGGTATTGACAAATGACCCATTAAAGTTGAGGTTGATGCATTCCTTGGAAAATGAAAAGCTAGATGAGGTAGGAAGAGAAATGGTAGCTGCAGTAAAGACTGAGAGTGGAAAAGCTATGCAAGATCTTGAGCAAGAATGTGAAAAGGAGAAAGCTAGTGAGGAAGAGTTTACATCAAAAAAGGGAGATTTAAAAACTAAACTCAAACCTCTTCCCCCTCATTTGAAATATGTAGTTTTGGAAAATGAAACAAAACCAATGAGTATTCCTTTTATATTGATAGGTTTTGAAGAGGAGATGTTGATCGAAGTGTTGAAAAGGCATAAGGAAGCAATCGAATGGGAGACATCGAACTTGAAAGGGATCAATCTGAGCTACTACACTCACTAAATTCCTATAAAGGAAGAATGCAAACCAGTGGCTCAACCCCAAAGGTAGCTCAATTTGGCAATGCAGGAAGTAGTTAAGAAAGAGGTACTCAAGCCTTTTAATTCAGGTATTATCAATCCCATCTTATATAGTAAGTGGGTGAATCCTGTGCAGTGCATCCCAAAGAAAAGGGGAAAGACAGTGGTTAAAAACAAGCTTGATGAACTCATTCCTATGCAGTGCATCCAAAAGAAAAGGGGAATGACAGTGGAGAGTATGTATAGATTATAGGAGGCTGAATAACGCCACTAGGAAAGACCCCTTCCTATTGCTATTCATTAATCAGATGTTAGAGAGGCTAGCAAGCAATAGGTTTTATTATTTCTTAGATGGGAATTTGGGATATTTGCAAATCCCCATATCACCTGAGGACCAAGAAAAAACCACATTCACCTACCCTTATGATACTTTTGCCTACAGGAGAATGCCCTTTGTGTTGTGTAATGCACTAGCTACATTTCAACACTGTATAATGGCAATTTTCCATGATTTTATAGAAAAATTTATGAAATTGTTTATGGATGACTTCACCATATATGGAAAACATTTTGAGAGCTATTTAAAGCATCTCGATTTAGTGCTAAAGAGGTGTGAGAAAACCAATCTAATATTGAATTAGGAGAAATGCCACTTTATAGTAAGGAAAGGCATTGTCTTGGGACACAAAATTTCAAAAAAAGGGAATAGAGGTGAATAGAACCAAGGTAGAGGTCATAGAAAAACTCCCACCTCCAACTAGTGTCAAAGGAGTTAGGACTTTTCTAGGGAATATGGGTTTTTACCGTAGGTTTATCAAAGATTTTTCAAAAATTGCCAAACCTTTGTCAAATTTATTGATGAAAGATGCTCCTTTTGATTTCACTAATGAGTTTTTACAGGCATTTGAGACATTAAAATAGAAGCTTATTTCAACTCTAGTGATTATCTCTCCAAATTAGGATTTGTCATTTGAGTTAATATGCGATGTAAGCAATTTCACAGTAGGAGCAGTGTTGGGACAAAGAAAGGAGGTGTTTTATGCAATTTACTATGCGAGCCATACCTTGACCGGAGCTCGAGTTAATTATACCATAACAAAAAAGGAGTTGCTGGCAATAGTCTTTGCATTTGAGAAGTTCAAACCATATTTGCTGGGTGTAAAAATTATGGTATGGTCTGATCATGCAACATTAAGGTATCTCTTTGCAAAGAAGGAGTCAAAAATAAGGTTAATCATGGGTACTCCTTTTACAAGAGTTTGACCTAGAAATCAAAGATTAAAAAGAGGAGAAAAACATTGTGGCAGACCACTTATCTAGACTTGAGCAGGAACACATTGAGAAATGGGAGATTTTAGATTTATTTCCTGATGAATGTATATTTGCTTTATTTATGTGTGAAGTTGTTGTTCCTTGGTTTGCTGATTTTTCCAATTTTCTTACAGGTGAGTACATGCCAAGGGATTACACAAGACAATAGTGAAAGAAATTGAAAGTTAATGCAAAGCACTACACTTGGGATGACCCCTAACTGTTTAAGTTATGTGCTGATCAATTGTTGAGGAGGTGCATTCCCCAAGAAAAGCAAGGAGAGATAATTAAAGCATGCCATAGCAGAAAGGCCAATGGACATCATGGACCAAACAGAATGGTATCAAAAATTCTATCTTTTGGGTTTTATTGGCTTACCTTATTTAATGATGTGAAATTGTATATTTAATCTTGTGGTCATTATTAAAGGGTAGGGAATATATCTAAGAGAGATGAGATGACATTGATCAAGATGCTTGAAGTAGAGCTATTTGATTTGTGGCGTATAAATTTCATGGGACCTTTCTTAGTGTCCTATAGGTTTGAATATATTTTAGTGGCGGCAGACTATATGAGCAAATAAGTAGAAACCATAGCCACTAGGACTTGTGAAGCAAAAGTAGTGCTGGAATTTCTAAGAAAAAATATATTCACTCGATATAAAGCTCCTAAAGCTATCATTAGTGATGGTGGTAAAAATTTTGTTAACCACCAATTTAAGGCTTCATTGAAAAAGTTTAGAGTTAGGCATAAGGTCACTATCCCATATCATTCCCAAGCTAATGGTCAAGTAGAGGTGTCAAACCGGGAACTTAAAGCTATTTTGGAAAAAATAGTTAATACCTCTAGAAAGGATTGGTACCTTAAGCTAGATGAAGTGTTGTGGGCATACAGGACAGCGTTTAAGACTCTTCTAGGGATGTCACCCTTTAGGTTGGTTTTTGGCAAGTCTTATCAACTACCGGTAGAATTAGAACATAAAGCTTATTGGGCCACCAAATTCTTGAACTTTCATCTTGTAAGTGTAGGGAAATGCAAGTCATTACAATTGAATGAGTTGGAAGAACTCAGGTTTTAGGCTGATAATCATGTTGCCAAATATAAAGAGAACACCAAGAAAAGGCATGATAGGAAGTTGATCAAGAAGGAGTTTGTACTGGGTATGAAGGTGCTCTTGTATGATAAATCAATGTGGAAAGGGTCTTTTAAAGTCATAGGAGCAAACAAATTTAGAGTGGTGACTCTAAAACACCCAAGGGATAAAAGGGAGTTCAAGGTAAATGGACATTGTGTGAAGCCCTATTTTGAATCGACATTCGATGGCACTTCAGTGATCGTTACCCTCATGGATCCTTGACGGTATTTAAAAGTCTAGCTACAAACTTGTTAAATGCAGAACTATCTCCTAACCCACAATTTTCTTAGCTTTTATGTTGTTTTTATAAGTTATTTAGGTTTATTTGTGGTCCAAAAGCTTTTGTCTTAGAGGTCTTTCATTGTAAGTTTTTGCCTGTTAAAATAATGTGTAGTGCTTTATTTTCACCCCCAATAATTTGAAGGATGCAATATTTCTGGTGATTTTCAAGGGTCACAGTTAGTAGGTTGACCTTGCTGGCCGTGACATAGAGGTATTTCACTTTTGGATCAAAGAGAAGTCATAAGTCACTGTGAGTATGTTTTACATCTTAATCGTGACATAATTGCATGTTTTCTCCTGTACCTCAAAGTTCTATAGGTCACGATCAATAGGTTTTTATGGCTAACTGTGACATAGGATCACTTTAGCTTTAAGAACTCACAGTGCCATAGGTCACAGTAAGCATACTTTTACTGTTAACCATGACATACATACACATTCATTTCCGTATTGAATTTTTATTAGGTCACGGTGAATGGGTTTTTCTTGCTAACTGTGACTCTGTTCATTTTCAGTCCAATGGTCAAATTTAACTTACCTCACGGTCAGTAAGTTTACACTGCTGACCATGATCCCCTAAAAACCCTAATTTAAAAATCCCACTTTTAAAATTGCCGACCATTCTTCTTCTCTCTCTTCTGTTTTCTTTCTCCTTTTTCTCTCATTTCTTCAAATTTCTCCTTTGTTCTTCTTTATTTCTTCTTTTTCATGGTTTTGAACCATTTTTTACTTTGTTTGTGTTCTTCTTTTATTTTTCGTGTTTTTCTACTAATTTTTTCTTTATTTGTTCTTCTCATTTTTGTTCTTATGTTTTAGTTTCTTGTTTTTCTTCTCCTCCCTAGATCTCTAGAATCCTCTATCTCTAACCAAGTAAGTCTCTCTATCTATTGTTATTTTTCATTTTTCTTTCTCTTTTAGTGTTTGTTCTTTATCTTGCAATTTGTGTTGTTGCTTTTCTTTGTTATTTTTCAATTTTTTGTTGGGTCTCTTGTTTTTCCTTCTTTCTTTCTACCTCAATCTCTTTACTGTTTTTGTTTGTTCTTCATTTTGCAAATCTTAGTTTCTCGTTTTTTCCTTTCTTTTCTTTCTTCAAAAAAAAATTTCTTTTCTTTTGTTTTACTTGCACACTTTCACACTTTTGCACAAATTTACAAAACTTTAATTTTCAAATACATAAATTTTTGGGTTTTTGTTGATTGCACTTAAATGTCTTCTTATTCAAACTCTTTATTGTGATAATTTTTGTGCAACTGCTCATGGGAAGGCTCGGTTCTAGGTATATTTCTTATTTATTCATCTTTAATTTACGAGTTCTTAAAGCTAAATTATTCTTTTTATAATTGTTGATGAATTGATGAAGTGCTTTCTCCCTTTCTCTTTATAATTTTATTGTTGGATTGGTCTTTATGTGTGATCACATCAAGTTTGGCTTTGGTAAAATCTTGCCTACCATATGTTCGATTAATTGCTTGTGTGAGAGTTTTCACTTTGTTGGCTACTGTTTTGGAACTTAGGAAATACTATTTTTGCCTCTTATTCATTTTTTTTAAAGATTCCTATAATTGCCTTACATAATTTGTGATGATCATTAGTCCTAACCTGTTGATTGTGATCTCTTACCCTTATACTCCCTTTGATTTAGCAAATTGAGCAAACAAAGGCATGTGATTATTGTTTTTATGGCATGTACTTACTGTTTCTATGGCATGTGGTCTAAGGAAATTTTATGCCATTCTTAACTCTTTTGAACTCTTTCTGACAATTGATACTTGTATATTGCACATTGGAAACTTGAGCATTTTCTTGTGTTTGTTAATTTAACAGCAAATTTAGAAAATCCTAAATAGTGAGTTGCTTACTGCCTATGGTGTTGACTTATGCAAGAGATAGTGTTCAAGCTTATTCAAACTTTTCAAAACATTGTTTTTTTTCACTCTTGCTTTTGGATGGCATCTAGTTGTGTGAACCTTACATTTTGGCACTTTCATCTTGTTAACTGTGCATGTCACATCAATTGAATTCTCTCGCTACATTTGAGCTTTGATTTATTTTGCAGGACAGTTAACTTGTAAATGCATGCTGCTTGTGAGTCACAGTTGGCCACTTAGTTCTCCATTCCTATTTTTATTTACCTTCTACATTCTCACTTGTTCGAAATGGATTACGTTTATCTATAATTGCTTGTGTGTTATTTTGGCTACAGTTTGCAAATATACAGTTGGCATTTCCCCTAGACTGTCTTATGTGATTTGACATGTGTGGATCTCAACTTGCTTGCCAACTGGCATCTTTTCTCTAAAAATTTTCCAAGTTGGTTGCTATTTGTTTCAAGTTTGCTCTAAACACACCACTTCACCCACACTTACCATTTTCTAGGTTTTGCTTGTTGAGTGAGTCATCATAGTTGGGACAATTCCCATTAAGCATTGCACCTAATGTTGCTCTTATCCTTTACTAGAATCTGTGCAGTTTGAGTAGTTACAGTATACTCATACATGTAGTAATTTCAAGTGGCCTATTGCTTTTGAATACTTTTTTGTTCCCAAGGTGCCCTTTAAGTGTTTCTATTTGGCCAATGCATGTCTATGGCTGTATTGATGACAATGTTGCTAGGATTATTTGTTAGTTTGTGTATTTGAGTGCTATTGCATTTTGCTTGTATTAATTTAGGGTATATCTGCTGAAAAACCTACAGGCTACTGGTTTCCAAAGAATAACTCAGTTATCATGGTTACGTGCCACGTACCTTGAATTTTGATTTGTGTTGTGCATTCACATTGGTACCGTAGTCTATTCATTTATAGGAGATAACCTTATTTGTTATCTTATTACCTTGTGCACCCCATGCTTAAACCTATTCATATTTGCTTATTGAGGGCACATGTTATTTTAAGATGCTGATGTTGGCATAGGATGACAGGTTTGTGCTACTTTTGTTGCTAAGGTTGCCTTGTCAATAGTGTGGATATTGTTTTAGGAAGTCTTTGAACCATAAACTTTTATGTTTTAGTTTTAAAGTTGTTTAGTTTACATTTTAACTAGTTTAATATTCTGTTTTGGATTGTTTAGTGGAATATTTTAGTTCAAATTTCAATTTTTAGTTACCTTAATTAGTTTGATATTTAAATTTAGTTACTACTTTATTTCTCTATTTTTTTATCCTCTATTTTAGTAGTTTTGTCTTTAGTCTTTAAAGTTGAATAATTTGCAGGTACCTCACAGTCAATAGGTATTAATTGAGTTGTTATTGTTAATTACAATTTAGTTTAAGTTTGCTCTATTTATGCTTGATTGAATCAATTTGAGCTTAGGCTTAAGAACTGCTTGTTTATAGAGTTAAGGTAGTAAGAGAGTAGTTATATGCCTTAGCGAGAAATTTTTGTGCAATTAGTCTCAATTAGTTGTATACCGCTCGATTTTTGTTTGCTTGTGCACAATTAGGCCATTTTTGTGAAAATTGTCAAAAAAACTAATGAGTAAGAGGAATTGGGTGAAGGAAGTTATAATAGTCAAAACTTTTCTCATCACCCTTCGAAAAAAATTTTCAACTTAGGTAGGAATTAGGAAATGACCTAGGCAACCTTTCTTTGGTAGTCACACTTAGAATGACTTTTATCCTACCCTATGATAATTTTTACAATCGTTAGCCTTTTGAGCAAAGTTCGTATGCTAAAGATGTACTACTTTAAATTTTTCTTGATTACACTATTAATTAACCATATAACTTAAATGTCTTTTTATCTTCCCTAATTTAGAATCGGCCACTTTAGGTTGGGTAATAAAAGAAAAATTGCATGATAAGTTTGGATTTAAGCTTTGCTTATTGGTTAAGAAAATTGAGATGTTTTGAAATTCTTAGGCTTAGTGAATTGAACTTTGAAAATATTAAGACATTGATAACTTTGAAAATTAAGAGTATTGGTGGCCCATTAATTTAGATGAAAAGTTCATTTGCTTCATTTTGAAAAAAAAAAGTAGAATAAAGGTTATGCTATAAAAATTTTATTTATTCTAGTACTGCAAAAAATAAGCATGGGGTACTTAGCATTTATGAGGGAGTGTTAATGATTGAGCTAGTTCAAGAGACAGTAATTACAGTTCTCACCTCCTTTGCATATTTGATTTTAATCAATATCCCTTGAGTTTCATCCTTTAGTTTTGATAGCAAGGGCAAAAGAGTGGAGAGAGTTTTTTTTTTACTTTCAAAAAGTTAGGTGGTAATGTTAGCAGTGTGGTTGATTCTCTTTTGCTAACTTTATCTCTTTTTTGGAGCCAATGCCCCAACCTTCCATTACAACCTTAATTTAAGTCCTAGTAATCATGTTTCTGTTATGATATGTTTAGTGGAGATGACCTTTAAGGTTCAAGTGCTAAAAGAGAGGTCTATGGCTATTCTGAGTTTCAAGAGCGAAACCATTTTGTAAAATTTTTGCACACTTATCTTTTTGCTCGATTACTAGAATTCACTAGTGGTTTTGGTTTTGAAAAGCGATGAACTTGTTTTGGCCTAGCGCACACACATAAAAAAATTATTCAGTACAAATAAGTTTGAGTCTTTTTAGTTAAATTTTTCATTTTAGTGTCTTCTACTAAGTGTAATTCTAGCTCATCTGAATTTTCTTGTTCCGAGACGGAGTTTGAATTTTTAAGCTTATGGATGATTCATTTGCTTGAGGGAAATCAAAGTCTAAGTGTGCAGTAGTTGATAACTTTAATTCAATGTCCAATTTTTGCTCAATTTTAGTTTAGTTTTAAGTGTCTTTTTGGTGTCTTTTGCTTTGTTTTGTTTGAATTCAATAACTTCTGTCCAAATTTAGTAAATCTTATCTTTTATATGTTTTGGAGGACTTTTGATAGGTTTCTATGCTTAAATGTAGATTTTATAGGTACCTTACGGTCAGCAGGTTTTAGTGCTGATCGTGACTTGGTGCTTCATGTCAAAATGCACCCATTCAATTGTGTCACAATCGGTAGATTTTGGGTGTTTACCGTGACTTAGCCAAATTTTAGTCTAGAACTGAGAAGATAAGACCTCATAGTCAACAAAAATTACCTACTAACCATAAGGTATACAGACTTCGGTTCAGAATGCAAAGGGAAAATATGTCGCGATCAACGGATTTTTAGTTCTAACCGTGAGTTGTGCATTTTTCATTCCAGAAGTATGTCATAGTTAGTAGAAATTACCTATTGACCGTGACCCATGTCGGGCCTATATATACTAGAATTTTCTATTTGTCATAGATCGGCAATTTTTTAGATCTAGGTTTTCTTTATTTCTTTGTTCTTTCATTTCTTCAATTCTTCCATTTAGTATATAATTTTATACTTGCAAATAGGTTAGATTTACATCAAAATACATAGATTAAACACAAAAATACGGATTAGACACTTAGTTCCTTCCATTTGGAGCTCACTTTCATTTAAGATCTGGAGAAGAAGACTAAAGAAGCTTGGGTTCCAGTTGAGAGTTCTTCTTCACATGAATTTTTGGGCTATTTCTATCCTTTTCTTCTCTTATTTTGTAATGGATAGTGAGTAGTTAATTAGTTATTTAGGGGATTTTTGAATCCCCTATCCTCTATGTGAATATTGAATATTTCTTAGTTTTTATATGGAGGGAAAGTTCATTTTACTGCTGCTTCATTAAAAGTTTATGGGTTTTTGTTATTTTGAGTAAATTTCCAGATTTTGATGGATGATTTTATCATTTTATATTTTTCGATGCTTTACTTGAATGCCATAGATGTTCTACCTCTTATCTTTTGTCATGAATGCTGTGATTTTGAGACTGCTCCATAATAGGACTTGATAAGTTGTAGATTTTGTGATTTTAGAGCTAGAGTTTGGAGTAAAATGAATGGGTTTGGGTTCTTAGGCTCCGAAATGGGAATGAAAACCAAACCTAGGATGTTAGACCTGTGTTTAGGCTAATCATAGGACTTACTCCAGAATGGGACATTTTGTGATTAGAATAGCTGGCTCCAGAATGGGATGCTTGGGTAAAGAGGGTTATCTCAATTTCAACTTTATAGTTTAGTGATTAATTTAATTCACATTTGGATATGGGGAGGATAAGTGAACCTTAACAATATTTTTTATATATAAATTTTCCAACTAGTTAATATTTGGATTACTTGATTACAATTTTACCATTATTTTATATTTCATTTTTCTGCATTTTAATTAGTGACAACATAAAACACAACAAAATTTTGGGAATTCTTTAGCATATACCTGATTTTCATTGCTTGCAACTACAATTCCTTGGGTATGATATTCATGGGTCTTAAATTAAGTACCTTATATTACTTACCGATTTAGTACACTTGCTAAGGTTATGATAGTATCTTCGAGTGCTATCGTTACCTTATAACTCGTTATCCACTTCTTTAGAAAAGTGTAGGCCTATTTTAAAGTAAAAGAAAAATGTTATATTAAGCTAAAAGGTTAAAGAAGCATGACAGTTTTAAATTGACATTCATATTATTGTTCTATGAAATTCCTAATTTGTATATAGAAAACATGTAGTGAAAAGGTGGTTATATTATAATTATGCAATTAGCATTGTAGTACCACATGAGCATGCTAGACATATAGATTATGCATATGAACTAGCACATCACGAATGATTTATTACTAATCATATTGGTGAAGACATGATCTTGTGGCCTTATGTTGTACTTGATTTTACTTATATACTATTCAAATTTGCATCAATGTGCAGTATATGGGAAAATATGATATAGAGGAAAAAGGGTATTTTATTATTATGTGAATGAAATTATTGGTGTGATTCCAATGTGTTCTCTATACTTAGGAATCCAAGATATATGTTGTTGTACTTGAGCAATGTGATGACTTACAATTGTTATATCAATTAATGTGTATTTCAATAGCTATTTGATCCTTACTTAAACTTGCAATGATGCGAATGACTTTGTACATATTGGAATAAAGGATTATGAATACATAAGCATGGGTATGTAAAATATGCATGAGTTAGAAGTAATTATTTTGTCAATGTGATAGCAAAATGTATGGTATCCAATTATGAATGAAATAAAAGAATGGCATGTGAACACCACAAACCCCAGCATGCATTTCATCTATGACTCTTTTAGCTTCTTTCTCATCTAAGCATCTTAGCTGTAAACCATCCGATTGCCTCTCATAGAGAACTCCTCCTTTATTGATAAATTGAGCGAACATCTTGTAAATCATCTTCTGATCTTTTTCTATGGCCTCTTCCAGAAACATCGACTTTTTAAGATAGTTTTAAATATCAAAATACCAAGGCTAGCCATCATTTTCCTCGACATCCATCACCTATGTGGCTTTAAAGTATGGTTTATCATAACTAAAGATAAGCACAAGCTTTATATTTACACCCTCGGGGTTGTCCCACATCGACACCAGAGTTACTAGAGTGTCTACCATCTGATTCTCATCATCTCGGGGCATATACCCAAAGGTGCATACCTCGAACATACTACTTAAGGCTTTAAGACACCTAATATAAGGTGCCAACTATTCTCCTTTTACTGACAATTTGTCCCTTACCTGATACACTACCAAAGATGAATCCCTAAAAACTTCTGCAGTCTTTACCCCTACAGCTAATAAAGCCTCTAAAGTAAAGATACAAGCTTCATACTCGGCTTTGTTATTCATGGCCTTATACCTTAATTTCTTAGCCAATGGCAACTTTTCTCCTTCTTAGGTTACCAAGATTACTCCCACTCCAGCACCTTTGTTGTTTGCAGCTCCATCAAAGTACATTTGCCATCTTTGTACCATTATAGCTACAATATTCTCATTAAAGAACTCATAGGTTATCTCTTTTCCTTCTAAAAGTTGATCTGCCAAGAACTCCACTATAGCTCTTCCTTTGATGGTCTTCTTTGTGACATATTTAATATCAAATTCCTATAGAAGGATTAGCCAACTGCCTAACTTCCTCAACAATGAAGGCACTTCTTACAGGTACCTAGCAGGATTTTGTTTGGCCACTACTTGTACTCGATTTAAGTGAAAGTAATGTCTTAGTTTTTGAAAGCCTAAAGAACTACCTAACAAATCTTCTCTACCTCTACATATTTGGCTTCATACGGTAAAAATTTCTTACTGAGGTAGTACACCGTATGCTCAATCCCAAAATCATACTCTTGTACCATCATTGCTCCTATCGAACTTCTTCTATAACCAGATACAAGATCAAAGGTTTATCAGCTTATGGAAGCCTTAGAACTGGTGAGTGTATAGAGTATTCTCTAATTGTATCAAATACTACTTAGCAATCATTGTTCCAAACCACCAACTAATCTTTTTGAAGCAACTTGAAAATTGGCTTACAAATTGAAATCAACTTAGCTATGAACCAATGATGTACTAGAGTCTACCTAGAAACACTCTAACCTCCTTTTCTTTCTATGGCATGGGCATCTTTCTAATAGCCTTCACTTTAATAGGATCCACCTCTATTCCTCTCTAGTTTACCACATGTCCTAGAAGCTTTCCTGAGGTTACCCTAAATATGCACTTCTTTGAGTTTAAGCGGAGGTTATACCTATCAATTCTTTGGAAAAAATTTTCCAGTGCTTCAAAGTGGCCTTCTCGGGTCATCGATTTAATCATCATATCATCTATGTATACATCTACTTCCCTCTGGATCAAATCATCTAGGATCTTTTTAGCAATCTTTTAGTAGGTGGTGCCTACATTCTTTAACCCAAACAGCATGACCCAATAAGCATACATGCCCCATTCAATGATGAAGGCTATTTTGATTTTATCCACAATTCTATTCAGGATCTGATTATACCCAACATACCTATCCATAAAAATATATGCATCACACATAACTATACTGTCCACCAAGACATCTATGTGAGGTAGCAAAAAGTCATCCTTAGGGTCAGCTTTATTGAGATCTCTATAATCTATGTAGACCCTCACTTTCTCATCCTTTTTAGCCATAGGAACTACATTTGCCAACCACGTGGGTTATTGGACCTCCACGAGGAATTTAGCCTATATCTACTTCTTTACCTCTTCTTTAACCTTTTCATCCTATTCCGACCTAAGCCTTCTAAGCTTCTGCTTGACGGGCTTATACCCAGGGTAGGTAGGAATAACATGTTTAGTAACCTCCTAATCAATTCCTGGCATGTCCTCATAAGTCCAGGTAAAGACTCTATCATATTTTCTTACTATTCTCTCAAATTTTTCTCTCTCTTCAGGGGTAACATCAGATGCTATCAAGATCCCTTTTGAATTTTTAAGAGTTTCAATATTAAATGGAGTAGTATTTCTTGAATTAATGCCAAATATAAATATTTTGTGATCATGATCATGCAAAATGAAATCATTCAAACCATCACACAAATAAGAAAAGTTTTTCATATTATTAATATAAGGAGAACTACATACATCATTGTTAAAAAGTTTAGGTATAAAAAGTACATTGATAAAAGTATCGTCATCTATATCCGACGAGTTTAACACTACGGACGATCCTTCCCTATTCTTTATATACGATGAAGACCCTTCATCTGCCCCTGTAATGGCTTATATAACATTCTCATTTAACTCGGACACTAGAACTTTAAACTCAACCTTTTCCTACCCTTTAATCCTACAGGCTAGTAGCTTTGCAATTATGATCTCTTTGGGAGCACCATCATCCCACTCAGACAACTTGATCATTATTTCTTCATCCCAAAACCCTCTGGCAAACTTAATGGTTTCGTTGACCCAATTGAAAATATCATTAAATATGTAAAACATAGGGACAGCCTTCCCTCCAACTAGAACAGGTTCAATTTCACCACAATATTGAGATTCTACAAATGCAGACACAAAGCTATCCAAGACCTGAAGGATCCCCTCCAACTTCCTCTAGATCTTCTTTTTATCACTTTTCTTACTATAGCCCAGCCTCTTTTGGTCTTTCTGGCTTGTCATGGTGATTGCTTCATAAGGACCTTGTTAATCCCTACTAAGCCTAGCACTTGGCAAAAAGTTCATCTTCTTCATTATGTTCACCACTTAAGGAGCTTACCCCTGCTCACCCTCATCATCAGCATTGATAGCAACCATATGAAACCCATTAAAAGGTTGATTAGCTATACCTATAGTAGAAGCCTGATTCTCTCTAGCAGCCTTTATAATGACCACCTTGCCCTCATTTGGGATCTTAATTATTTGGTGCATAGTGGAGGAACTCCCTCTAATTTATTGAACCAAGGTTAACCTAACAACACAAAAAATTTGGTCGATATTGGTAACATCACAAACTTTGCCTCCATATCAATTGGCCCTAACTTGACCCCAGTTTTGAAAGTACCTATCACCTATCTTCGGGAGTTTTTGTAAGCTATGACCACCAAATCAGACTTATTCAGCATGGATTCATTCAAACCAAAGGCTGAAAGTGCTACAAGCAGGCATACATTGATGGAAGACCCCTCATCCACCATTACACAGGCTATGTGTTTACCATTGACCTACGTCTTTATGTATAAAATGTAGTTATGCTCTCTACCTTCAGTGGGTAAGTCGCCATTAGTGTAAACAATGTTTTCTCAAGAATTTCCTCTTACCAAATCCAGTAACTCTAAAGGTGAAATGGTAGTAGCCATAGTAAATTCACACAAGGCCTCCATGACTTTCTATCTATAGGAAGGCAATTGTCTAAGTAAATCCCAAATAAAAATCTAAGCAAGAGTTTTCTTTAACTATTTAAGAATTTGATGCTCCTCTTGTTCTTTTTCTACAGGTAATGGTAGAGTATCCTACTGCCTTTTTTCCTCAACACTACTCTTCCATTTCTAATTATTAACTTTACCTTTTATTTCTCTTCTTTAGTTTTAGAGTCCTACAGATCTGCAAGGTTTTCTTTAACATCTTATTTATTCTAGCTAGGTGACTCCCAACAATCAATTACACAAACTGTTGGCTTCTCCTTTCCTTCTTTGGATGGTGATCCTAAACTTGTTGAAACATATACACCTCATTCCCCTTTATCTACCTATGATTGAGTAGGACGAGTAATGGCTAGATACTCGCTGCCATACAAGTCACGTAACACATACCATTCAAGTAGGCTTGAGCCAATCATTGACACTGACGGTGGCACTACATTCTAACTTTCCTTCTTTTTCTCTCTTTTCTCCGAATCAGTTATTTTTTTACTATCAATGAGATCTTAAATTTTGTCCCTCAAGGTTTGATAGTAATCCATAAGATGCCCAGTATGCTAATGGTAGGAACAATACTGATCAAGCAGATGATTGGGTTGACCTTGACTCCGAGCGGCTTAGCTGGCAATAGCTACAATTTCCCTTTTTTTATCAACCGATCCAATACTGATGATAAATATCTGCGCAGGTTTGAATAATGCCTCTAAGTTGCTTCAGTGGTAGATACCTCAGTTGTTTTCCTAGTAGTGCCTACACCACCAGCTTTACCAGTCATACCCTATAGCCTCATCGACCAAAACTAAAACTCGCATCACTAGTTGAACTTGCTTTGTTTACCAAGTCCTCACCCTTAACCTCAATAGTGATACCTTTTAGGGACTTCCAATCTTTCAACCCTTTCATCTCTAAACCATCTCTCAGATACGGGCTTACATTTCTGATAAAGACCCTGATCTGGTCAACTATGTTAGGTTTTCTTTTCATTTCCATCACCCTATTCCTCTGCCTTATCAAAGGACTCATCTTGCTTCTGCTGTAGCAATTTCAGGTACCTCCATTCTAGTACTACAATTATACTGCCTCTATTCATGCGCCTGTTTAGCCCATAATACCAGTCATTGGCGAGGCCAATAAGACTAAGGCTAAAGTACTCAACTTTTTATCTCTTAGTGAGAGTGGCTCCTATAATAACTAATGTGTACTATTTTATATGGGCAAATGGATAAGATGTGCCATCAAATTTGGGTAGGTCTAGCATCTTAAATCGCTGAGGAAGAACATCCTCACTCTTTAAATCCCTATCTTTTAGGCCAATTACTTTGCCAGCTGACAATGCCTGAGCCATCGCTCTATCTTTTCCTCCATTTTTTTTAGGATCAGATCCTCTGCTCTAAATGGCTTACTTCTCAAAGCTTGTGTCACTGCTAGTTCCCCTTTTTCCTCAGTAATGAAATCTTTCTTGGGGGGAACACCCTTGTCTTTTTGCCATTCAATAAGCAAAAATCTCAACCCAGTGCCCCTTAATTTAGCCACTAAAGAAGGTCCCACAGCAGTGGCCGCAGCTAAAGTGGCCCCAATAGTAACATGTTCTCCATGTGCAACGGTAGGTGCTAAAGGCTATTATCCAATGGGCTACACCAAAGCGGACATCATCTCAGTCATCATAACCTACATCCTTCTTTCAAATTCATCAAACCTTCTATCTAACTCCTAATTATTAGAGGCTCCTATCTGTGATGGATCTACCATTCTTTTACTTTCTAAAGCTAACTCAAAAATATCTGCCAAACCCAAATTTGTCTTTGATTCTGATTCCAACAATTCTGGTTGAGGCTCTTTAACAAAATGCCCATCTAAACCTCTAAACCACTTATATGACTTTATGATGGCTTAAAGGGAATCAATTGTTAGAATGATGCATAATTGTGAATGTAATGCATGATCATATTGTGCATCATTCGCAAATCACGTGCAAAAACAAGAAAAACACTTTTCATTCTTATTACTTCACACACAGGCAGTCTTGTGATCTCTTTGAATGAACATAGGGTTGTGCTAGTAATTATCCCTTAAAACTTCCCCAGATTGAATAAATATAGAGTTGCACTTCGAGAATGCACCGCTAGTCAAATAAGGATGCCTAACTTAATTCTAAGGTCATAGCATGTTCTAATGCAACCTATTTTTGAAGAAGGTTAAAATGATTAATTATAAACACCTATTTATGTTAAATTAACCAAGTTACTTTTAGAGTAAAATCTCATGGTTCCATAGTAGAGTCACCACTGTGAAGTGCATCGAACCCTATAAGGTATCCGATCTGCTCTTGAAAGCCCACTTTTAGGGCTCGAGACTGGACAGAGGTTCATTTAACTTATAAAGGCCAGTCGCTTTGCAATTGATGGAATTTTATTTCTATCTATTATTGACGATCAACCTATGAGGGTGCCTGTTGGGCACCACAAGGTAGGTATCATGGAGTCACCATCCAATAAAATATTAGGAAAGTGAGTTATAACCTTATGAGGCCAAAATAAGAGATAGTTTGGGGACCTCACTCTTTTTTATAACTTGGTGAATGTTTATATAAACGAGTGTTTATGATTAATTATTCCAAATTTTCATGGCAAAGAATTAAAAGCATATTTCAAGCACATCAAAAGTCGTAAAGCAATCCACATTTATTACATTACTAATAATAAGTGAATATTTACATTTTATTGCAAATTAATCATTCATAAATGCATGAGATTCATTGAACTTGTTTGGATGAGAACATTGGTCCTCACATGCATATTTTAAAAAAATGGCAAAGTCATACGTGTATTTTGAATGAAAATAGGATGATTTGATCCCTCATAATTTTTGAAAAAGAATCGCATTTAATTTGTTTTAAATAAAAAAAATTGTGTTTTATGAAGAAAAGTATAATTATTTACATTTAATTTTTTTGACAAAAATCAAGACATTTGTCTCCTTTTATTATGAAGAATCCCACTTGAACATGTAAAAAAATCATTTTGATGAGTTCTGTGCGCATCACTCGAAAAAAAACCATTTATTTGCAACAAGTGAAGAAGGCATGAAAGAATAATGACATATATAAATTGGGCTATTCATTGCATTGGGAATATTGGTTCCCTCATATATGTTTGAGAAATTCTTTGTGTGGTTTTTGGGATTAAAAATGGACATTGATTAAGTATAATACACTTAATGTGGATTTTTCTTAATTATCATGAGAAAACCCATTTCTTACTAGCTATTACAGTTGATTTTCAACAAAAAAATAGAAAAGAATAATACAAGCCAACATAATTAAACAAGTAAATTAAATTGGTGAAAAAAAAGTGGGAAATCAACTCCCAGCTAGTTTGCCCAATCACCCTCCAATTCTCCAAAACGTGGACATCACATTATAAATAAAAAGTGACAGAAAATGATATGAGTTAATAAAATAAAAATAATTTAAACAAATGACAGAATAATAATAATAATAATAATAATAATAATAATAATTACTGTAAAATCAGTAATTAATTAAATAAAATGCATAATGTATTTTGGAATTCATGCAGCATTTATAGCACGCGCATGCTAAAGCGATAAATAATTGCAACAATTATAATATATCCAAATAAAATAAAATAAAGTATTAGATAATATTAATATTTAGACAAAATACAAAATATAATAATAATAATAATAATAATAATAATAATAATAAGATAAAAAAATTAACAAAATAATAGAGCCAGGGGGCCATAAACAATTAATTAAAGTAATTAAATGACATATAATAAAAATAGGAAAAGAAGAAATAAAAATATATACAAAGGCAAATAAAGAGCATGAAATAAAAGTTACCAAGCTAATAAAAGGAAGATAAAGGAGATAAGAAGAAACAATGAGTCATGAATGCACAAAGGAAGAGAAAGGAATGAGTTACACTTTTAAAGGGGAGAGTCACGCCTAAAAAAAATGAGTCACAGCCTTGGCTAGGATTGGGTCATGCCTAAGTAGGCAAGTCACAGCACTACCCAGGCAATCCATGGGCAATTCAAAGAAAGTCAAGGGCAAGTCACAGCCTAGGATCATGACTCGCTCATAACTCAAAGCCATGAGTCACTCCTGGAGCATCCAGTAGCTATTGGAACGACGCCATGGCCACCCCAAAATCACTTAAATTGCTAAAATAATCCAATTCATGCATGAAAATGATTTTATCCTTCTATAAACTTGCTTTAATGCATAAAATAAACTCAAAATCTTTAATCTAAAGAAACACTATGAGGAACTCAAAACTCAAGAGGTAAAAGCATATATGATAAACCCCTTTACTCTACACTTAAACTCATACAAAAGGTAAAATTCATGACTACACATGTATAAGCAATTAAAACATATATTTAAGTAAAGACAACAAAGGTGGCATATGACATGAAATAAAAGCTAAAAACAGAGCATGGAAATACGCTATACACAAAACGAAAAATGAATATGTACAAGGGGGAAACTTAAAGATCTATATAAGTTTAATAGATTTACCTCTTCTATTACCTCAGTAGAGTTATTCCCAAACCAGTGAATCTACACCCTTAGCCTTTTTCTTGCTTTCTTTTTCCTTCATTTTGCTTTGAAACCAAGTAAAAAACAAAGACTCATTTTTTTTTGTCTTTTTCGCTCTTACTTAGCTTTTTTCAAATTCTCCTCTCCTAAAAAGATGAATTCCATTCCTATTTAAATGGCCATTATGAGCATTAAATGCTCAGGATTAGGCCAAAGAAAATAAGGGAGAGTTTCCTCTATTTCGCAAGGAAAATATGAAATTTTGGATAAAAATGTTGAGTCAAGGGTGTGACTGGAGGTTGAGCCACCAACAGAAGCCCAGGAACTCATTTACAAGCACAATTAGGGTGAGTCACGGACCTGGGCCGTGACTCACTCATGACTCATGCCTAGTGACATGAGTGATAGACAGATGGGCAAGGGAGTGAGTTGCCTTTAAGGGCTGTGACTCAAGTGCGAGTCACGGGTTTGACCCATAAGTCAAGGCTTTGACTCACTTCTAAGTCTATTTTAAGCCTTTAAATGCGCTCTTCTTACTCGTCCGAAGGAAAAGCAAAGGGGAAAACCCCAAAATATCATTTTCAACTCCTAGAAACCACAAAAAGCTTGTAGAAAGATATTTCTCATAAAAAAACACAAGAGAGGGTCATGGTGTTTTCATTATCTAGCTATTTTAGAACAACATTATCCTCAGGATCCAGTGTCTACACTTTCATAACACCTTCTTCTCTTATAGATTTACTTTGTTCATATGCCTGTAAAGCATTTAAAAGTTCTGCCAAAGTAATACTTGACAAATCTTTAGTATTTTTTAAAGTAGAAATTGTAATTTCATATTTTTCAGGCAATGTAACAAATATTTTTTCTACTATCCTTTTCTTTTAGAAAATACCTTACAAAGTAATCTCATCTTGTCGACGATGCTAAGAAGCTTATCAACGTACTCTTTGATTGTCTCATACTCTTTCATTTTTTGCATTTCAAACTTGTGCAATAAATTTATCACGCACATGTATTTTACCCTCTCATTTCCTTGATACTATTTTTTTAAGATACTTTCAAATTTCTGTAGCGAAATCGAGTTATATAATTCTAGAAACAATTGAAGGTGAAACGGCTGAGTATAGACATGTTTTTGCTCTAGATTTATTTGTCCTTTTTTCTTTGTATTTTTTGATTTGAGCTACTATTGGATTGGCTCCTAATGGAGGAATTTCACAATCTTCTTCTACAGCATCCCAAAGATCCAAAGCTTCAAGATGGACAGTCATTTGTACTACCCAAGTTTGAAAGTTTGTTCTATTAAATTTTGGTAGTTGCATTTGTGGAAAATTTATTTAACCCTCCATGTATAGATTTTTGTGTTTTTTTTTTATCCTGAAGAAAGAAAGTTCTAATACCACTTTATTGGTTATTTATTTATTTATGTAGAAGAGAAATGTAGAAATATAAAACTTTGGAACTCAAAAACTTGGCCTCTTATTTTATTTATTCATAAAACTTACATATTTATAGTAAAATTTCTAGCAAATATAATCAAAATTATTCCTAAAAATATGAAGATGAAACAATAAAACCAAAATCAAATTTAAACAAAAAAAAATTCTAACTCTCCTACTTTAATTTTTGACTTAATTTTTATTGATCTCCAATTGACTCATTCTCAACCAGAAAAAGATGATACGCTCCACCTTATCAACTATGTTGTCAAATGGGAACCCAACTACAAGTATACTTAGAAAGCCAAAAATACATGCATTTCATTATATTTGTTTGTTTATTTTTTTATTTCTTTATTTTTGCCTTCACATTAAACATGAAAAATTAATTAAAATTGGTTCATTTGCATTCTAGTGTTTAGCTCTAGGGTAATAAAACAGGGAAGATATCATCATAAGCAACAAGTGGACTTCCCTCAATCGAGACCATCTGATGACACTTAAACCAAATGAAGAACTAGATAGCAGTGTAAATATATGTGTCTCTAAAGTTATTATTTATTATTTGTGATATGTACATAACGATTGCATTTCTTCGTTGATGCATTCTATTTCATAAAAACAAAAAACAATATGTAATAGATATGGCAGTGGAAGAACTTTGGCATGAAAGTACTCTTGAGTCAATTTCATCCATGGTCACTGAACTTACGTCTAATCGCCCAAAAGTAACTGACTTATTTTTTGTTACTTAAATGTCACTGAACTTATCACATTTTTGCAGAAAAATCATCTTAACCTATTTTCGGCGATAATCCTTGCCGAAATGCTGACGTGGCATATCACGTCATATGTCTGAACGCATATGGCATGATACGCTAGCAGTCACATCACCGAAAGAGGTCATATCACACAACACGTTAGCATGTCACGTCATATTTTTGGACACACGTGACATCTTCTGATGATGTAGCTACTGATGTGTCGTACCACATGTATCCAGACATATGACGTGACGTGCCATGCCAGCATTCCGGCAAGAGTAATCGCCGAAAATCGGTAAAGATGATTTTTCTGCAAAAAAGTGATAAGTGCAGTAACATTTAAGTCATAAAAAATAAGTTAGTTACTTTTAGGCGATTAGGCGTAAGTCTAGTGGTCATAGATAAAATTGACCCAAGCAATATCAGAATGCAAAATAAATCATGGTTCTTCCGGTCATCAACATAGTAAGTTTTCAACTATTATCATTTTTATTCTGATGTTCATATTTGATATAATTATGTTTTATTAAATTAAAAAATGCAATACGATGCTGCAGAAAAAGTTAAAGAGTTGACTATAAATTGTGATGTTTACCAATCCATTTAACTTTCATTCTCTGCATGTCACTTGAGGAGAAATATTTAGATGGGATATTTTGTGGTATCAACTATTTCCACGCTCATCATCTACGTCAAAAGACTTTGACTCTAGGGTGCATCACCCAGCAAGACATGGTGAGTTAAATGCTACATATAATATTGAATTTATGGGGCAATGACTAATAAAATACACTGAAATTGGAAAACATAGCGTCCATATATTAGGTAGTAATGCTCGAATACCAATAACACAATACCATTCAATCTTAGCAAGTTTGCGTCCCCATTTTCGTGGAAAACAAAATTCTCTTTAACCTTCTTGTAAGAGACAATCTTTCAAAAACACAAAGTCTATAGGACTCCTTCCGCACTAAAGGCAAACTATCCTCTGTTAAGAGTGAAAGAACTAGGAAGCTGGTAATTAAAAAATTAACCACTTTTTAATGTTTATATCTTACTAATAAGATCTCCCATTCCCAATTGCATGCAACAGCTCAATGCTTTACACCATCGAGCTTAATGCGGACAACCCACAACAACCACTTAAGTAAACGGTGCTGACTATATTTGTAAATTATAACATTAGTAAGAAAAGTTGGTTTCAAGTTAATTTAGAAGGTATACTTAATTAATTGGAAAACGGTCCCGACTATACATGTAGATTACAACATTAGTAAGAAAAAAGATGGTTTGAAGTGAATTAATAAGGTATACATGTGGGTATACATATATGTATATACTATTATATGCCATTAACAGCTGAGAGATCAAGGTCCTAACTATATTTGTAAATTGTAACATTAGTAAGAAAAAATGGTGTCAGGTGAATTGATAAGGTATACATATGGATATACATATATGCACTTGCTATTGTATATGCCCTGAATAGCTATGAGATTCAGGTGCTGAATATATTTCACAATTATAATATTTGCAGAGTGGACTGTAGACCGCATGAATTATTCCATTCCTCAACTGCAGAATCCCATAACCGCAGAATTTCATAAAACTATAATAGATTCATATTCAACTACAATAAATGCCTTTTTTTTTTCATTTCTTCTCTTTTCTCTTTCTTATTCAGTGCACCAACCATTTGCTTTTTACCACCAATTCCTTCTTCTGAAAGTGCCAATGATATTAAAATCAGACCAGATAAAGAATCGGAGAGCTCAAGGATTGATGGTTCGACCAGTTCGTTGGGGTTCAACTGGATTTTTTTCATTTTTTAAAAAATATGTTATTTTTTAAATTTTATATAAATATTATGAAAATATCACTATATAAAAAAATTAAAAATAGTTTAAAAAAATATATTTATCATCAACATTAACAATAAGACTATATTTTCAAGTCATTCAATATTTATAACAAAAATTTAAAATAAATATAGTAAAAAATTGTAATTTTTTAAAGAAATTCTTCAAATATAAATTATAAAATTTTATTTTATTCATAAAAAATTCATTAAATTATTTGAATTTTAATTATTTTGTATTTATAATTTTATTTTATTTTTTTCAGAAAAAATAATATTGTATGAATATTTTGGACAAAAAGTTGATTTTCTAAAATTAAACCAGTTTTTTATCATTTAACCCGGTTTTTTCAGTTTTATTCCAGTTTAACCGGTTTTTTTACTGTTTGAAACAGTATTTTCCGATTTTTATTCAATTCAGTTTTCACCCATTGAACCAACCGGACCAGTCGATGGTTCGCAGTTAAACCGGTTCAACCGTCCGGTTCGATCCGATTTTAATAACTATTGGAAGTGCATGATAGACATGTGTCAAACATTTAAGAGTCTAGATGCCACATAGGTGTCACCGTAGTTCACGCTGCCTCACTTTCCATCCACCTTACAAGTCTATTTATTTGTACCAAAACTAAGGAATAGGTTTAAAATGAACTTTTCGAACAAATTTAAATGTTTGTTTGTGAATTTATCCGAAATTTATAAATGTATTTATTAATATAAAATTGACTTTCAATACATTTATCATCACACACCAAAGAAAAACTATTCATTTCACTTCACTAATCATCCCACACATAAATTTATATGTTTACCACGAAAATAACAATAACTAAACATAATCTTCAAATCCAAAAGTATAAGTTATAGAATTACAAATAGTGAACTAAAATATTATTTGATTGTTGAATACATTTTAAGTTACAAAACAAAGAATTTTGAATAATTTGAAAAAAAAAAAAGAAAAAGAAGAAGAAGACAAACCTATGGTGGTAGGTAAGGAAGAGCTACGTAAATAGCAAAGAAGATGACTTCTTTTATCAAAACAAAAAAAAGGAAGTAATTAGTCCATCAGCCAAAGGGATATCTTAAGAGTTTCTTTTTTTGGTTCTTACAAAACTATACAGGAAAAAATAAAAATAACGAAAAATACAATATTTACGTAATAATTTCATTAATATACTTTTTTAAATTTTTAATATAAAAACACAATTAATATTTTCAAAAAATACTATTTTTTTCTTTTCTTACACGATTTCTTATTCTCACTTTCACAAATCCCTAATTTTCTCTCTTTCCTAATTTTTTCCTCCTCTTTTCGAAAATCGATACTTTCAACCTCTCCGATCATCGCCGATCTCCGTCTCCATTGATTTTGAGACATAACATCACTTTTCGACATTAATTTCTGACACCACCGACGTTAATTTCTCCTTCGAAATCACCTCCTCTCTCTGATAATCGATTCTTCTCCTTCAAAATTGCCTGTGAAAATTTCCAGACCACCAGCTTCATTCTTCTCCATCGAAATCGTCTGTAAAGATTTGCAAACCACCGGCATTACTAGTACTCTTGTACTTCGAAATCATCTATAAATATATATCTCAGGTATGCTTTCAATTTTTCTTTTCCATTTGGTTTTTTTATTTTATTTAGTTCTGCTTGATCCCCGTTTCCTCATAAACGAAACTAATAGTCATATTTATTTTGATTTTTATTTAATTGCCTTTCAATGGCTGTCAAATCTTGTTTCTACTAGATTTAGGTTCTAGGTTCCTATAGTCAAAATGAAATTAGTATTTTCAGTCTATTAAGTGTTTGTTAAAAATCATAATAGAAGTTTTATTAGACTCAGATTTAGTATTTTATTTTGAGAAGAAAAAAAATTGGATAATATTTGCTATGTTTTCTTGTATTCAGTTATGACGATTCTTTGGACTTCTTGGTTTTGTGTTAGCGAATTGTAGTGCAATTGAAACATTGAATTATGATTCTCAAGTACCTAAAAAATAAAAGGTAATTACTTTTATCTTTTTCTTTACATTTTAAATGTATTATATTTTGTAATGATAATATAAAATTAGTATAATATTTTACAATTTATGTTTGTATATTATGTATACATAGTGTGTACTTGGTGTACACAGTGTATACTTGATGTATGTACAATGTGTGTAAATGATGTACACACCGTGTGTACTTGGTGTACACATGTACACACGGTGTGTGTACTTGATATACATAGTGTGCATTATATTATGTAATGATAATATAAAATAAATTAATATATACACAGTGTGTATACATGGTGTACACACCATGTGTACTTGCTGTACACAGTGTGTGTACTTGATGTACACACAATGTATACTTTATGTACACATTGCGTAATGTCCCAAAAGTGACCCTAGTCAAATTGTAGGATTTAATGACTAATTCTTGGATTTGGACTAAATTAAATATGTAAAGTATTTAATATAAAAATTGTTTAAGGGTATGATTGAGGGAAAAAAAATATAAGTTATGGGTTGATTTCCTACAGATTAACTTGTGTGGGGTAATCTTTTGTTATATGTAAATATTGGAGGTTTGAATTGGGATTTTGGGCCAAATAATTGAGGAAAGAGAGATAATAATAAAAAGCAGAAAAAGGGAAGGAGAATCGAGGAAAGAGGGAGAGCGAGGGAGGAGCCGGTTCCCGCTGGTCGGAGGCACTGCGCGTTGCCGGTAGCCGCCTCATCGCTGCCGCCCTCTGATCGTCTCTCTCTCCACCAGCCACGGCATCTAACGCCTTTCCCCTTCACCTTCCCTGTTTCTCTCTCCTTGCAGAAGCTTCCTCCTTTCGTTCCGGCGGGTCACGGCGGCAGATGGTGGTACGACCACCACCGAAGAACTGCCAGCGACGGATCGATCCTTTCCATGTCCTCCTTTTTCTCTCAATCGCCGGCGTTAGGGAGATCGGAAGTGTGGTGGCTGCTACCTTCCAGCGTGTTTTTCGGCGGCTTGAGATGGCGGTAAGGCGCGTGACCACCGCCGGCAAGCTTGGGGTGGCGTGAACTCCATTCCGGCACTGACCGTGCATCTCCGGTGAGGCTCCGGCAAATCACCGGTGACCGGTTCGGTGAGGACTGAAACAAGCAGTTTGAAGCTAATTTCTTCTATATAGGTATGGGATACTGAAATTTTCTCTGTGATATTTAGTTAAGTAAATTCATAAATTATTGAAAATTGATTGAATTTGTAAATGTTTGTTAGTAGCAGAGTATGGGAACCATATTTTTCTCCTTATATATATGTTCTTTAAGGAGATTAAAGGCTTAGAGTTGGCATTGTTCATGAGTAGTTAGTTAAATCCTTTACATATGGATAATTTGAGTTTTAATGGTTTAAATAGGTTGATTTCAAGGCTTAAGGATTTGTAAAACTAAAATATGCTTGAGATGAAAAAATGAACAGACAACTTAGTTGAAGAAATTATAAAGTTGTCGAGTTATTGATTTATTTCTTGTTATCGTGTATGCTTAAATTTATTGTAAAAGTGTCACAGAAATTATTAGTATATGTTAATGGCATGTAAAAGTTATTGACGGGTCTTGAAAATACGAAGTGATAGTGAGTTTAAGATGTGATTTGAGTAGAATGTCAATTAAAAAGGCATGAGTTACGTTGAGATTTAATGGATTGAAATTTTGAGATTTCATTTAAGGAAATAGATTGTACATTATAAGTGATATAGCCTTCTTGATTACTTAAGTGTGATATATCTATCTCTAACGACATAAAACATAAGGCAATAGAGTAAGAAAATGGTAAGGATAACTCAACTTAGTTGTGGCTTAGTTTTAGAAGTTGGAAAGTATGGTTGCCATATATGGATGCAACAGTGTTTTAACTTATGTTTATCAAGTTTTGGTTATATCATATAGTAAGAATTCACTATGCTATGATGATGAGAGAAATTGCATGGAATAACTATTGTTAAGTAATTTAGTAATTATTATGATCTAATAGACTATAAAAGAAAAATTTTGGTATCATGAGAATAATGATAGCTAAACGCTATGTAGTTTTACTTGTTAGGTTAAAAATATATGGTTTGTCAGATTATGCATCTAGATAGGTAGTTATGATATTGAACTTATATGTATGTATAGATGTTAAAACAATATGTAATGGCATAATGATGTAAGGATTTACTCTATAATTATATGGTTTGATAACATGATAATAAAGTAATATGTCACTGTTGTAATAATAAGAATTTATGTTCAATAGTCGTAGTTGCTATCATTTCATACTTGCTAATTTAGTAAAAGACAGGTGACTAAAATAGGACGGCTAAAGTCTTAATACATCAGTAATTGATCAAGTCAAAAGACAAACATAAAAGGTTACTCTTTGGAGATAGTTAAAGCTAAGTAAAGTTTTATTCTCATTTCTTACTATAAAACTTGTACAAGTATCGGGTTAGGAAGTATTTTAACTTCATATATGCTATTATCTTTCATTATGCAATGTGCTAAGATATTAAACAAAGAAGTTATTTGATACGCAGGAGATCATGATAGAGTAAAAAGATGATTATTTGAAATTTAATATACGATAATTGAAAATTATAATGTCATAATACAAAACAAGAGAGAATGTAACTAGTATAGTAGTAGGCTATTAGTATAAATGTAATACAAACATGTAAAGAATGGAAATACCTTAAAAAATATAATGAATTGAGAAATATTAGGAAATACTCGTTTCTTTATGAATCTTTGTTTAATACTTGAATAACACAAATGAATATCATTATTATAAAGGGAGTAGACATAGTTTTATGTTTACGCTCTTATGGTATCATGAGAAGATCGACGATTAAATGCTATGCATTTACATGTGTTTGCTTTAATATATTGGTGTTTTAAGATTATGTATTTAGATATGTGATTATGATATTGAGCTTATATGCATCTATAGGCGTTAAAACAATATGAAATGGTGTAGGTAGATATTGATCTCAGATTTGTAACTGAATATATGTATTTGAGGTATTAGTTGAGTATCTATGTGATGGTTAAATTGAGTACTATAGAGCAGGTGAGATGGCTATAACGAACCATGCAGGTACGTCTTTCTGAAATGACTATATGTTTATGTGTTGTTTTAGACACTCATAGTGGATGTGATTATATATGATTTCATTTTCATGAAAGCAGTCTAGCAATGCATAAACTATTATGACAAGTATAAGTATTGTTAATATATGGTTATTTGAAAGTTTAAAAGTAATTTGAAAGAATGTATATTAAGTAAACTCCTTTGATGACTGAAGAGTAATGTAAAGAGAAATTGCTGAATTATTGTGAAATAATTCATGACATAAGTGAATGATGGTTCACAAACTGTACAAGAATATTGAATGTTCTGATGAATAAATGTATTATCTGGATTGAAATGATGATAAAGTTGATAAATGTACTGAAAGTAAGTGATCTTTTGCGCCCTTAGAAAATAGTCTGGCAGTAAAAACTAGCTCAGGATATAATTGGCTAGCCATAGGGATTCTGTACCGCGGTGCAAGTCATGACGACTTTCTTAGTTATGGTAGGATCACTGATCTCCATAACTTCTGTTTGTACCTGGTATCTGCTACGTGGAAAATTGATCTTTGAGATTATTTTTCAGTCTGTTTGTGGCCCATGGGGTCCACATCCCGTATATCCAGTCTAAGTATTTCTGTCGGCATTGTTCTAGGGGCATTAATGTGAAAATAAGTTAAAAAGGTGTAAAAGATAAAAAACGTTATGGTTCAGAACTAATGTGCATAAAGATTATCTTTTTATGTAGGTACAGCAACTGGATATTAAATTAAAAGTTATAATATTGTGGAATATGTGATTCTTTAAATCTATATAAGCATTATGTATCTATATATATATATATATATATATATATATATATAAAGGTAAGTAGTATATATACCACTCTGTTATCGATTAATTACATAATATATGGCACACTATGATGTTAAGTATTATATTGTTCACCTTGTTAAGATTATGTAATGATTACATGAAGGTGAACTTTGAATGCATACAATGTTTTAAATTATGTAAATGTATGAAAGAAATATGCCGGATGTCTTTTGTTGTAGCAATGAATGATGCATTGATTACTGAGTTATTAAGTTTTATTGCCTATGTAAGTAAGATGTTTTGTTGCTTATGCTTGTGATTTATTGTTGAATGTAAGAACTGGGATCTATTGTAATTGAAGTATCTATTAAGAGTGTTATCAACTTTGTACTTGGATAATTGCTATTACATGTTTAAAAGATTATTTTTAGATTACTCTGTTACCCACTAAGCTTTATAGCTTAGCACGGGTTTTGTGATCCGTGTAGGTAGCAGGATAGACTTGTTTATGGTTAGACAGCTGTTTCGGTTCAACCGTCGGAAGAAGGGATCTAGTTTCGAGCAATTCATCTTTTTAGGTTCAAAGATGTAGCGAGGCGATTTTGAATGTAAAATTATTTCTATCTTTGGAGTATTATAGTGAATTAAGAATGTAATTTGTAATATTGACTTATCTTAGAAAATGTGATTGATAAGAGAATGGATGGATGAGATGTATGATGAAATTATTTTTGTATTGTTGTGCCCCTGATGGGCTGAGGAAATTATCTGATTTTTCAAGTGGAATAGTTAAGTTTTTAGGCGTTATATTGCCGGATTTTTATTTGGTAATCAGTCACTCGGACAATTATAGTTTATCGGCTTACTTAAATTATAAGTATTTCTTTTTGGGTCATGCTTGGAGTCGTTGGTTAGTTAAGATTGAAAAAAAAAATTCCGTCTTATCACTTGTTTCAGTTAAACTGTTCAGTAAGGGTGTTACACATTGTGCATACATGGTGTACACACAGTGTGTAAAAATAGATGTGTGTGTATGGCAGCAACACAGAATGAAACTATCATGCTCAATGAATGAAACTATATGATTGTGTGTTGCTAGTTGATACACATTTTCTTATTTGAGTGGAGATAGAATGCTAGGGTCAAGGTAGCATGTTGTTGGAAGACTAAAAGCATGGAGCGGCTAAAGTTAAAAAGAAACCTAACACCATAGGAATATGATATGTCTCGCCGGATGATATACACAGTAATTTACATAGTTATTTGAATGTTAGATGGAGCATATTCTTACATTTAAACTATTTCTAATTTTTGCTTGTTTGATGTTTGCAAAGATCTGTGTTGCTGAAGCTCTTGGAGCTCCCATTGTTGGTGATTATAAATATGGTTGGTTCTATGCACCAAAGACAGAAGCAAATGACTTGAAGCTCTTGGGAATATGCAGAGTAATTTGAATGGAAAGTCAAAAGCCTCCACCATACGCTTAGTCAAAAGTCGATTTATAGGATCAATGCCAATTGACATGAAATTAGTTGGAATCTGATGTCTCCTATTTGCTGTTAAGGGGTAGGAATGAGAAATTTGTAGAGCATGATATACATAGTGATGTAGATTGTATCCATATCTGTTATGTTATTCATCTTGTGCACTAAATTTGTTGAGCATGATATACAATTCAGTGCTTCATTGTGCTCTAAATGCAGATGTTAAGTCAGACAAAGATGATGAGGAAGAAGAAACTCCTTTGCGAAAAACAGTTTTAAGTAAGTTCTTGGAAAGATAATGTGTAACATGTCTTTAGTATGTACATGAAAAATTATAAGCCATTTCCTTGTACACCATGTTGTAAATGCAGAGCATATTGGTTGCTTTTGTATTTTCATTTATACAAGTTACAAATTAGCTAAATAAATTGATTGAAATATTTATACTCTGGGGCTTTTTACAAAACTATATTTCAACTAGATTGATATATACCTAGATTGATGAAAACTGATCCAGCTCTATGTACTAGCATCTATTGGCATTTTCCATACATATCCAGAAGTCCAGTAGCAACAACCACATCATCGAAATAACCCCTCCTCACACAAAAACCATGCATTGCCTTGCCATGGCTAAAGCATTAGCTTGAGCAACTGCTGGAAGAACAAACGCAATTGTGGAAGCGTTGGGTCTTATTAAATCCTTTTGCATTCTTAGAAGCAGTTGCGTAGTCTCATCATAACAAACTCCATGAAGAGAAAACCTTGCAATCATGGAATTCCAAGCAACAACATCTCTACAAGGCATTTAAGTGAATACTTTCTTAGCATCATCCAAGTAGCCACATTTTGCATACATGTCAACCAAAGCAGTGGAAACATAAACATCATGATCAAAACTCAATGTTTTGGCATGAGCATGAATATCCTTACCATCTTCAATAGCTTGAAGAGCAGAACATGCTTTAAGAACAATAGGGAAAGTAAATTTAGCGGGCTAAACACCCAACTCGAGCATTTTATAGTACAAATCAATGGCATCATCAAAGGGTCCATTCCAAGCATATGCCCTGATCAATAGATTCCATACTAGAATATTTTTTGGTTTCTAGGTATTTCTATCGAACACAAGGCGTGCAAGTTTAACTTTCATTATAGGCTGCATATAAATGAGTGAGCTTTTCAAAGATCTAGTAAAAGTCAAAACCTTTACTACATGGGTAGTGGGTTTTAATGAGAATTTGATGGATTTGCTTGCCTTGAAACAGAGATTTTGATTGGATGCAAGCTTCAAGTAGATTTGTATAATCTGTAAAGTCAAAACCTTTATGAGATTTCAAACACACTGCACACAACTCTATTTTCTTTTAGTTGATTTTCAAAGTTTTATTCTTTCCATCCCTCCCACTCTCTTATGTACAAGTCAACAGCATATTCGTAATTAGCACCAAATAAAATGCGTCTATTGATCTTTTTGTTTGCTTTCCTTTTGAATTTTTGTGCTTTGGCTAAGTGATCCACCATTGATTTTTCTTTACTTCTCAATCTCAACTAACTTTGCATAGTAAGTGAGAGAGAATATATAAAGTGAAGGAAGAAGGATCGCCGGTAGGAGCATGTTGGACTCTTTTAAGTTCAAAAACTAGGGATCGCCAGTGATCGGAGAAGGAACAATATGCCAATCGTCAGAGAATGAGAATGCAATTTTTATTTAGGAAAAAAAATTGTATTTTTGAAAATAAGAATTTAAAAAGTGAGATTTATGAAAAATGAGGGGAGGGGTTTGTATTTTTTTATAAAAGAGAAAAAAAATTTACAATTTGGGTAATTTTCTCTTCTTTTTTTTTCCGCATGTTTTAAATTCAGTTTACTATGTTCTTTTAAAAAAATTGAAAACCAATTTTTATTGGGCCATTGGTTCAATGGTCCAATCCAGCTTTTTTAGGTCAACTCAAGTTTTTATATATTATTGGATTGGGTTTGTAGTTAAACTAAGACTAAAGGTGCAAATCAATTTATAACCCTTAAAATTTTATTTGATATAATGTCACTCTCTAATATTTCAAAATTAAAATAATTTGACATTTAAAATAACGGTTGACGCTCAAAAATTTAACACTTATCACTCAAAATTTTGATCAATTTTTTTAGAATCAAATTGTTCCAATTTTTAAATTTCAAGCGATGACATTATACCAAATAAAATTTTAAAAACTATATTACCTTTTTTTTGCCAAATATTAAGGATCAAATTACACATTCAACCTTAAATCAAACCAATCTAATAGCTAGTTCCTATTTTTCAATTCGACCAGCCTATCTAGTCTCCAAAACACGGAGAGAAAAGAGCGCTTAATCCCCTACAAAGAATCCAAAGTTCACTATGCACCTTGCTTGTAACTTTCCTTTTACCAGGCAGTGTTAATGATCCAACCGGCTATTTTAAAAGGATTGGCCAAATATTTTCAAAACCCGTCAACTTTTTTCCAATTTCTTTACATAAAACCTACGAAATATCATGATGAATGACCACTCAAATGTTTTATCCCCCTTAAACTAATCTAATAAAGAATACAGAATGTATTTTAAATGCTTGAGTAAGCTCTTTGTTATGACCATTTAAAGTACTGTTTAGGAAAGGCTGAATATGTAAATAGCCCCCTAAAATTTAACAAAAAGTACAATTTAAACCCTAAAGTTCCGTTTAGTGCAATACCATCTCTAAAATTTAAAAATCAGTGCAATTTAACTCCTAAAATAATACGTGTTCAATTATTGAGTAACATATATCAAATGTGTTCAATTATTGAGTGATATATATCAAATCATTAAACACCAACCGACGACTAAGGTATGATTCAACAAATAAAGACGGATTTGCACCTTTAGCCTTTAAAAAACTAACCAACAACTAAGGTGTGGTTCAACAGATAAGCCGATAAAGATTGTAATACTAAGATATCCCGGGCCATACACATTTAACAATTTGATAACAGGACTGCTCTGTTTTTGGTGCTAATAGGACACTTTCACTGATAAGCAAACATCAGCACATCAGTAGCTAATTTCAAAACAGAAGCCAACAATATATGCCACCAAGCACTAGCATGCTTAAACATGGTTAAATATTCAAATTAAAGCCTCTCTCTTTCCAATGCCAAAAACATAGTCTATCAAAAGAAACCATGCACCTTACCACCAAAATGCTCCCAAACCCATGTGCTCAGACGAGCTCTGCAGACTGTGTGCAAGGGTCAGAAATAATGCCAAGGGAACGAGGATACAGAGGTGAGTGCAGGGACCTAGGAGACAACTGTTTTCCAACACTAATTAGCACAAAAGATACGGTAAATAAAACAATATATACAGCTCTATGGTAATTCAGATTGCCAAATCTGTGACGTAATCACCACCCTCCTTTGCTACTTCCATTGTCTCCCTTGCTTTCCCAAGGACTTCCTGATGTTTTGCCCCATGAATTTGGTTCGTCGCCACCATTTGTTCCTTCTTTCACCTCTGTTGATTGATTCCAAGTAGAAGATTGTCCACTAAATTTATTCCAAGAATTAGCTTGTTCTCCACTTGTACCTGCATTGCCTGAACCAGTTACCTTGCTCCAACCCCTTTGGCTACCCCAGCCACCCCCTACATCACTAGATTGATTCCAGCTAGACCTCTGGACGCCACCTGAAGAATCTGATGATTTCCAATCATTAGGCTTTTTCCTAGCAGCTTCGCTATCTGAACCAGTTCCCTTGTTCCAACCACCAGCAAAGTCACCGGCATCACTATCTCTAGCCTTTCCTGATTGATTCCAGCCTGAACCTTGGCTATTCCAACCACCACCTTGATCGCTAGATCCCCCACTTCCAGAATTCCCAGCATCTCCTTGGCTCCAGCTTCCTCCTCCGCTACTCCACCCTCGATCATTATTTGAGCCACCCTTCCAATCAAAGGCCTTGTCTCCACCAGAATCATTCTTGCCACTCCAAATGCTATTACCATCCCTCCTTCCCCTGCCACCAAATCCTCCTCTATCTGATCTGCCTCTACCACCATAACCTACTCTATCTGAATTACCTCTACCTCCAAAGCCCCCTCTATCAGATCTGCCTCTACCCCCATAGCCTCCTCTATCAGAACCATTTCTCCCTCGAAAACCTCCTCTCTCTCCCCTACCTCTAAAGCCACCTCTATCAGAACCACCTCTACCTCCAAAACCTCGCCTCCAACTTCCACCCCCTGGTCTGTCACCAGAATTCTCAGTTTGGCCTTCACCACTGGCTACAGAAGAATCCTGGTTCCAACTGATTTTCTTGCCCCAGCCAGAAGAATCTTGGTTCATATCACCAGATCCAGAGTTCCAGTTGCTTTTCTTGCTCCAGCCAGAACTTTGATTCGCATCACTTGATTCAGAATTCCAATTGCCTTTCTTGCCCCAACCAGAATCCTGATTTTTATCTGCATCACTGGATCCAGATGCCCAATGATCTGTCTTGCCCCAACCAGAGTTTTGGTTCACATCACTGGACTCAGAGTTCAAATTGCTTTTCTTGCCCCAACCAGAATCCCGATTTTCATCTGCATCATTTGATCCAGGGTTCCAATTGCTTTTCTTACCCCAAGAAGAGTCTGCATTGCCACCTGAATTACCTGATCCAGACTTCCAGTTGCTCTTTTTGCCCCAATTAGAATCATCACTTTTACCTGCATCTGCACAAGACATCTATTAAGCATCCTCTATGTAAATCTAGAGATTTTACACCACCAATTTTTGTTTATAAGCAATTAAATTTCAAAATAGATTGCTATGATTAGAATCCTAGTTCCTACTAGCATCACTAAGTTACCTGCATCATTTGATCCACTACCCCAGCCACCATTGTGACCGCCACCTCCTTGATTTTTATTATTACTTTCCTTTCCAAAGTCGTCGAATTTCTGATCCAAGTTAGACTTCTGTCCAGAAGATTTAGGATTACTCCAACTGCTTTTGTTCCCCCAACCAGAGACCTTATTATTGTCTGGATCACCAAGTTTATTGTCCCAATCAGATGAAATAGAAGCTTTAGGAGCACCCAAGTCAGAGTGCTTTGTGCCTTCCCCATTTGCTTCCCTTACCCAACCAGAAGAAATTTCGCCTACAGAATCTTTCCTTGTGTTCCCTTTGCTACCTGCACCCCAACGCTCACTTGGCCCATCATTTTCACAAGATGACTTTGCGCTATTCCATTTTTCTCCACTATTACCGCTCTCCTTATCTGCTCCCTCATTTTTGTTCCATCCAACTCCACCGTCCTCCCAAGATGAATTTGGTTTTTTCCAGCCTTCTCTACTTTCCTGAGAGCCCTTAGATTTACCCCAACTGCCAGCTTGATCATTGCTCCAACTAGGAGCACTCCTTGAAGAAGTTTCATCACCAGTCCAGTAGTTTCCTTCACCTCCTTTATTCCAACCAGAAGACTGATCATCACCAAATGATCTGCCCCTGCCAAACCGACTTCTATCTCCCCAACCACCTCCTCTTCCACCCCTCCCACCTGACCCACAACCTCCACCAGATTCCTTATTCCAGCTGCCAACCTCTTGACTTCTATCCTGTTTAATAAAGTGCCCCCCATCTGGTTTACTCCAAGCAGACCCCCCATCTTGTTTACTCCAAGAAGACCCCCCATCTTGTTTATTCCAAGCAGATCCTCTCTCTTGTTTACCCCAAGAGGATGAGTCTTGCTTGGACCCTCCATCTTGTTTACCCCAACCTAACATTCCCTCCTGTTTACTCCAAGATCCCCCATCAGCACCAATAGTCTTTGGTTTACTCCAGTTATCAGTCAGATTCTGGATGCCAGATCCTCCTGTAGTCCAACCAGTTGCACCTTCGCTGTGATTTTTCTGATTACCCCAATTTGCAGCATTACTTGTACCATCAACTTTGGCATTCATCCAGCCATTCACAGCTTCAGTAATTTGTGTTTCTGGTTGAGGCCAGCTACTGCCAGCATTACCCCAATTCTCAGTTGGTTTCTCAGCTGCAGAACTTGAGCTTTTCCACTCATTTTTTCCACTTGAACTGTCTTTTTTATTCCATTTCTCTATAGCTTCACCACAAAAATCAACTTCAGCAGTATCTTGTTTTTGGGCTTCTGCGTTTCTTCCCCAAGTATCCCCTTTGTTTTGAGATTTGTGTTGATTATGCCCATCACCGGTGTTCCAGTGGTCTTCACCTGCACTGGAGCTTTTACTCTTCCCCCAGGATCCTGATTCTACATCATCTTTACTACTGCCCCTTGAGTCCAATTGATGATTACCTGTAGCCAGACCTCCCCAACTGCTTGTTGGATTTTCAGTTAGACTTTTCCCCTTGTCCAAAGCTTCTAGAGCATCAGTTGCAGAATTTCCAGCATCAAGTTTCACTTTACCCCAGCCAACAGATCCACCACTGCCAGACCCTGTATTACTTGCAGCTCCATTCCAACAGTCCTCACTCCTGCCCCAATTATAAGCTTGATCACTATCAGCAACAGGTTTTTCATCAGCTGCAGCTGCCCCCCAAGATGAATTCTTGTTTGAAGTTTCCTTTGTCGCCCAAGAAGTATCTATTTCAACCAAGTTAAAATAGATGAATAAACATATATCACTGCAATAATGCATGTCTACTTGTGAATAGAATAATTTGACCATCTACCTTCCTTTGTTCCATCAGAATCAGGCTTAAGCTGCAGTAATCAAAAAAACCCAGGAATAACTATAATGATGGCAGAAACGTGTCAAAGTCATTCAAGAAAATTGAATGGCATACCTTGAAGCCTGAGGAAGAGAAGCTGGGCCAAGGGGTACTGCAACAATAAAAACATCCAAAAGGAGAAAAAGTAATACATAAGAAGAACAACTACAAAGAAAGGACCAGAACATCATTAAGAGCTGCAAGTCACATGCCAACACCATTACATATGGAACATAAGGAACAGGCAAGAGATGCTATAGTTCAATATAACATATACAGATCAAATGCAAATTCCAAATATCAATATAGGCATCTGAATACAAACTGTAATGCTTCAACTACCTCAATTGTTGGCAACAGAGAGCTACATAAATGCAAGATCAGTATTGCACATCCAAAAGTCCACCCATTTTCACCAGCCAAAACAAATATATATCTCCAATATTAAAAATTTTCACAATAACCATATTGTTTTCTGCTTAAATTTCCACAAATTGGACATGTTTGCATTCCCCTGAGGCCTTCATGAGCATAAACTCGCATGTAATGGCCTTCAGCTGAGCATTTAATTTTCACATATTACTAGGGATGCCAGGAAAACTGTTGTTAAAATAAAGTTTCTTTTTCAAGTAAAAACATCAGCAGCTTAGCATTATTTCATCAAACGTTTCTACACATCACAGCATATATGAAAAACTTATGCTTCCGATCCATGCATCAAGCAAAACATGTAATAGAAGCTAACCATAACTTGGAACAATTGCACAAACCATCAAAACATAGAAAAATGATGGAATGAAAATTATTCAGCATATTCAGAGCTTTCTCTCACTCGGCCAAAGATTAAATTGACAAAGCAACCATGTTTTAAGAGCATCAAAAGGAAATGCCTGAGAAAATGGTAAAAAATATGTTACCTTTCCGTGGTGACACCTCCAGTATTCCATCTATCACCATCAGTTGATGTTCCAGCTCCATCCGTCCAACCTTCCAAATGATACAAACTTTGAGAAAAGAAATACAGAGAGAAATCACCTTAGAATTTATTAGTCAAGAACATCTTTAAAAAAATTGAAAATGATGTAGCATTTCAATAACATGTTGATATGCGAGCATAACTTCACAAAAGCCCTCTTTCTCATAAGGAAGGAAGGACACGTCCATTGCTTCTCTAAGAAGGGAGATGGGGACCCAAAATATGAGTCCTCATGGTACCAGTACATGTGCTGGTCATGTTCTAATATTCCAGTAGTTTGAGAATAATACAACACCAACCTGTTGAGCCACCTTCAGTTCCGAGTAGATCAAATGGCCTGAAAGAGCTGGACCCTGAATTCTCACTTTAAGAATAAGACAAACCAAAGTCAACAGGTTTCAGAAAAGCTATGTGAAACATACTGAGATAAAGCAATGAAGTTATAAGACACGTACCTTCCAGGCACTCCAGTGCTCTTCCCACGAACTTCAGAAAGATGCTCACACTTAACTGCAGAACATCAACAGACCCAAAAATGTCACAAACTTGATAGGTCCACACTCAATGGAACCAAGAGGAACATTGGTTAAAAGACCTGTAAGAAATTTGCGCTGAGAATCAAGTTTCACTGTAACTTCAGAATAACGTATAGCCAAGACATGGCAAAGGTAACCCTTCAAAGGTCCTACTCTGATTCTCAAGGTCTGACCAATGGAGAACATTCCATCCTTATCTCTTCGGTTGACTGCAATATTCAATCAGAATCAGAAGGGGGCAAATAACAGTGGAAATTCAAACAGAAAGTATGTTTGCCAAATCAAGCACATACATTCTCGATTACTTTCCCCTGTTTCCCATGGTTTTTAAGGTGATAGAGGGGAATTAGGAGAAGAAGGTCCATCTCCAAATCCAAAGATGTCTGATTCACCACCCTGAAATCAGCAGATAAACATCATTCAGAACATGTTATTTAATATCTTTCAACTATTATCTCTATTATATTTTTGTATCTGTTATATTATAATTAATAATATTAATAATATATTAAATTATTTTAATTATTTAATAAATGGTTAAGAACAAAGGCATTTCAAACTTTATGACCTTTTCATTGCACACATCAAATGAAAGCTTGACTTTCTCACACATTTGAGCCTTGGAGCAAAAATAGCCACCATTATCTGTCTCATTCTGGTCATACAAAAAAATAATTCCTCTGTATATTTGCTTAACAATTCCTTGTCTATCCTACAAAAGAATCCAAAACTTGTGTGACTGACTCATTGAGTGGAGAGCAAATTCACCACAATGTCCATAATCTTTAATCCAATGGACACACATCCAGTGCCAAACCTTTAATGGACCTTCCAACACCCTAACAGTATCACTAATAGATATTGTTTTAGAGCGGTGATCGAAAGCAGTAAATTTCATATCGGAGGTTCCGCTTTTTATCTCATTCCGTGCAATAGTCACCACCATTTGTGCCTCTGGTCCAGCTTTTAAGATCTGCAAGCAGTGAAGAAAACAAATGCATCACAGTTTGTTTGGAACAGTACTAATACCTTATTTAAAAGGTGAACATGGAAGCAGATCAATATATGACTATATGGTGAGCATAGTAGGCTCCATACCTTGTAGTAAGCATCCTTTTCCATGCCAATAATAAGACCAAAATCTTTTTGGCTGCAATGGCAAACAATGTCAATGGGAGGGAGACCAGAAAACAAAATCAGACGATACAGGATCCCAAATTGTGTAGACCTTACCCAAAACACACAAGATCATACAGTTCAAACCCAGGCTGCATGCCAGACCCTGAAGAGCTCTCTCCTTTCTCACCAACTTTATCTTTTCCAATTATCCGTTTTTTCTTTGGTGAACCATAAAGCTGTTTAAGCCACTCCGAATTATCAGACTCCTTGTTCTCTGAAGGCTGGAACTTCAACAGCTCTTCTTCCGATGGAATAACACCCCAGCAGTTTAATGAATCTATAGAAACTTTTTTATATAGATACCCATCCTTGAGCATCAGACCATCAAGAACCTCAAACATCTTGCCAGTATCACGGTCACGTCTGTATTGTACAAGAGGCCGGAACTCCCTAAACAGATGAAATATATACATGTATGAGTTTACATGGAATCTGAGGATCTTTGTTAAGAAATCTGAAGAAGTGCACATTACTCCAGTTCACTGGAGCTGATTAATCTTGGAGCAGGTGTGACAGCATTTCTCATTGAAACTCCACCACCCTATGAAAATGCAACGCATGTTAGAACAACCATAACTTCTGATCAATCAATGAAAAGAAATGTTTATCATCTGGACCACAAGGAAAATACTGAAATTTGCTAGAAAAAATAGATCTACCAGTTGTTACATGAACACCCGGTACTCAATAAAGATACTATAACTCCATCCCAACATAAAAGAAGATTTGAAATGAATATACCAATTTCTCACAAACATGCTTTTCTTCTAAGCCTCAATCGATTTCAACTTTAAACAAATATTACTTCATAAATCAAATAAGAAATTCAGACCCCTAGTGCCTACCTGGACACAGTGGTCTAGTAACCTAACACAAGACCATCTTTTCCATCAAGATACTCAACTCAGCCAAGAGGAGGCTTGTTTTAGCAGTTACAGGTCCAATGATAGTTGTTTGACTACCAACATCTAAGTCAATATGTTTGGGTTAAAAAAAAAAAAAAAAAAACAAAGGAATTGCTAGTTCTTATTGGAAATAATCCCAGTAATTGCTAGATTCATTTACAAAGTAACTTTCTAGCTATATCTTCCAAACTGATAAAGCTAAAAGAACTCAATGGCTTCTTTGCCTTTTAGAACATGTTGCTCATTTTAAGTTACCTTTGTAGAACCTCCACACTATATTGTAACATCCAAGATGAACTCTAACATGCATTGTAGAAAATCATGTCCAAAACGAATTATTGTCTGTGTATTACATATCAGGAGAAACAATCTAAGATTCATATGTCCACAAGCTAAAACAATCTGTCGAGTCCCAAAAACAATCTAGAAAGATTAAATGAATCTTACAAATTTTTGTGCCATCATTTGTAGATCAATCCTTGGAATCAGCTTTACAGTTGCCCTTTTCCGTGCATCATTCACATAAACGATCTACAGAAACAAAATAATGCAGAATAAAAAGATGAAGCTTAAGAATCTACTATAGTACAATTCAGCCAACCAAAGAGCACATCAAACCTGAGCAAGGTCTCCCTTATATTTACCACTCTTGACACGGGCCCACATGCCCTCACTAATTACATTAGATTTACTTCGAACTGTGAGTAAATGAGAGACTTCATTTTTTGGAACTGGCACTGCTCTAGTAGAATATATGCTACAAAGCCCTTTGCATGCCTGCAGTTAGAAATGACCAAAAACATGTCCATATACTATTAATGAACAACAAGAATACCCACAACAGTATTGAATGAAGGACCAAATTTCATATCCCTATTAAGAAATAAAATAAATAGCTCTCTGTATTTCATAATATAAGTTACCTCATTAATATCACATTGCTTGTCAGCTTCAATATAAACAAAACCCTTTACATGGTCAACAGCAAATGCAGAAATTATCTGCAATTTGCTACCTAGAGATTTCAAGTCAACAAACTTCTGCATTAAGCAGAAAGCTGAATGTCTCTCCCGTCCAACCTACAGCGAGAAATTTCAGGATGATGAAAACGGTGATGGGAATAGGCAATAAATAAAAAGGGTTAAGTAATGTCATGCAAAGTCTGACAGACAAAATAATTAGATATCGTACCACACATTTGACCTTCCAAATAGTTGGGTCCCTAGAGGAGAAAATAGAATTTCTGTCCACTGATTTATCCTCATAAGCATCTTCAGCATATCTGACAAAACTAGAACCTAGCTTGTAAAGTTCTTCCATCATCTTATCAAATTCTTCCTCATCTAGCACCTCCTCTTTTGGAATAAATGGAAGATTTGGAGTTTTTACTGGTTCGTTCTTGATTTTCAGCTCAATGTCAAATTCTTCACAATATTGGGAGGTCAATGTTAGCAAAATATAAGCTTCAGTGACCAAACCCACTGATGCAGAACTAAGTAGATTGACTTAATTATGGAAAGGAAAAGAGCAGAGCATCTTATGCAAGGGTCATGAATCAAGAAATGGAAGAAAAATTTCAACGTCATCCAAACAGGAACCGAGATGGCAATCCAATTTACAAAAGGAACCCCCACCCTCCCCCAATTAAAGCCGAGATAACGTGCTCCACAAACCTAAATAAATATTAGCATTCCATAGTAAAGTGAGAAAACAACATCAAGGGCAACATGCATGTTTAGAAGAGTTTAAATCCCTAATTTTTGCAATAAAAGTTGGCTATAGTTGTACTACCTAGGCGCCCCAAAAATATTAATAAGAAAAACTTCAAAATCTAAAAGGAGAATTGAAACATGTATGCAAAAGCAAGAGATAAATTAACGGTAAGAACTTAGTCAAATAACCTAAACTTACAATAACCCCTCGGATATTATCAAGAATATTTCATCAAATGGAAACTCAAAAACTGACCTGAGTACCCTAGGTATTTTCATAGAAAATAACATGCAACACCAAAAATCATAACGATCTCTTTTATTACCCTCAAATACCCGAAATTGAACACTAGAAGCATACTAAAGTTTTTAATTACCGACATTTCCAATAAAGAGCGAGAGAGACATTGCAACACTTCATAAAAAATGTACAAAAAAAAAATCCTCGAATCATCATCATTACTCACATTTCACTTAAAACCCTACAAGTTCCAATTTGAATATCGAAGAAAGAAGTCCAAAACGTCAACACGCACACAAAACTCACCCACATTCACCCCCCCCCCCCCAAACCCCAAACCAAAAAATAAAATAAAGAAAGAAAGAAAAATCCAATCTTAACCAACATCATAACCCTAGAAACTTGCACAAAAATCAAAATGCACAACCGTATCTCAATGTTTCTCGTACCATCCTCATCGAAATCGCTAAAATCACTCTTGTCCTCTTCGATATCAGCTGCATCCTCGAAGAACTGAAGAACCTCGCGGTTCTTCCTCTTCCGACCACCGCCGGACTTGTCCTCATCGGAGCCACTGCCGCGTTTACGCTTGCTGCCGCCGGTGGCGACCTCTTTCCCCTTGGATGCCATTGTATATGAGCGAAACTGAGAATCTGATAGATTCACATAAAGGGAAAACGAGAGAAGGGTGAGTTTTGAATTGGTTTGTTTGGTGAAAGGGTGAGAGTGACTGGCCTAGGGGTGTACCTGTGCCGGTGGCTTGGATAGTTACAGTTTGTTAATTTACAATACTGCCCTTTGATGCAAGAGCGTGCAAAATCTATCAGAAACTATCGAATTAAATTGGAAAAATCCATATTCTGCTCAAAGACGAGAAAAAAATTAAAAATATAATTAATCGTAAAATTAATTTAAAATTAAATTAATTTTTATAAATAATTGATGTAATAAATTTAATTATAGTTTTTAATTTTTATTTTTTATATTAATAATTACGATTTAATTTTTTAAGTATCAGTTAACTGATATATATATATATTTTAAACTAAATTTATATTATATTATTATCTTTACTTATATATTAATATTTATATATAGTATTCGGTTAACTTTTATATATGATATATTTTATCATATTTTATTTAATGATATTTAATTATATTTTGTTATATTTTACAATTTATTTTATAACATTTAATATTATCCAAAATTTTATTTGACTTAAAATCAAGCATATTAATTTTCAACAAATATCAAATTTATTTTATAATATTAGCTATTAATTTATAAAATATAAATTTTATCTAGTAAATTATGTAAATTTCCTAATTTTTATATTAAATTACTTTACACATTTGAGATTGAATTGAATTTTATTTAACTTTTTTTATAATTTTATATTATAAATTTTAATGATTAACTGAAAAATATTGGTTAATCAAAAAATCAAAACCGATAGACTGATTAACCAAATATAACAGACTAATAAATGGTTAATAATTTTTAAAAATCATTATTTATGCACTGGTTAATTTTTTTACTCATGAACGGATTAACCAATCCATACTCATCCCTAATTATATTTTCTATAATTTAACTATTACGATTTTAAATATTGAGTTTTTATATTTTTAAAATTATATATTAAATTTTTAAAATTTTCGAATATAATACATTAAGTTCAAAATAAATAGTACAAACGATAATATAATACAAATACGATTAAAATCCCATATATTTTAACAGAACGTTGTTATTTTTGTCATCTATTTGGATTTAATGTGTTTTAATAAATAAATTTAGAAATTAAATATATAGTTTTGAAAGTATAGAGATTCAATGTGTAAATATATAAAAATTAAAAAATTTGATGTATAATTTTAAAAGTATAAACATCTAATATGTAAAAATGTTGAAGTTTAGAGAAAAAATTATAGGTTTTGCTAATTGAATTTTAGAAATTTGGTCCATTCAATTTTTTTTTTGTTATGTTTGGTTTTTTACTTTTTTTCGTTGTTGAATTCAATTAATTTAATTTTGATTTTTGTTAAAAAAACTAGTTGTATAGATGTGCGTAAAGTTATACATAATTATATTAATATTTTTATTATAAAATTTAAACATCTAAATAATTTTGAGTAGTTATTTAGTCCACTAGTACAGGGAGAATTTTTTAAATAATGTTTTTTAGAAAAAATATTGATTTAAGATGTGTCAGAAAATATTTGCTGGTTTGGAATTGAGCTAGAAAACACAAACCTTTTTTGTATCCTCCATCAAGGCATTGCAGCCACGTGAGTGTGTGCGGGTGAGTTGGAAGACGCAGGTAGCAACTGTGTTGTCAGGTAGGGTTCCAACAGTGATGGATGATGCAAATGTCAGCTGCGTCTTCCAATAGTCTTCTGCCAACCCACATGAAGATCTCAGGGATTTTTATAATACGTTGACCACCGAAACAAAAAAACACACTTAGTCATTTTCTTTGTTCCTTTTCTTCATTCTACCTCTTTCTATTCATTCTAAAAACCCAAGGGAGCACCATAAACAATAATCCCAAGCTCTCTCCCCGATTTTGCCTCAAAAATAACATGCAATCCCTTTTTTTTTTTGCTGCACACATTGAAAGGAGTAACTGAGTTAATCTCATAAGAGTAAAAAGGTTAGTATAATATTTTTGTTAATTTTTTAAATAAAATTTGTTAGTATAATATTTTTGTTAATTTTTTTAAATAAAATTGATAAATATTAATTTGTATTATCAATTTGTAATGTGTAGATATTTGTTGATGGTAAATTTAGAGAAGCAAAGAAAAAAAGGCAAGTTATAACTCTTTATTTTATTTAATGTTGTACAATATGTTATCATGATAGTTATTAGAGTAATAGTGTGATATATTGTGGGAAAATTAATGTTGATGGTAATTAAAAATTTGATTATTAGTTACATTATATTAAGATTTGTGGTTGAATTGTTTATAAAATAAGTCAATGTTATTTTTTTACATGCATTTTGCATTTGTTTTGTATGTTATATATAATTAATTATAGGTTTTAGTTATATTATTAGTTTTTTAAATTGTTTTTGAATTTAAATAAACTAAATACATTATCATCCAATAGATTTGTGCAAAATATATGAGTCATGAGAAATCATTTTAAGGCTAAATTTAATTGTGTTACTATGTAATTAATTAGTTTATTTTATTTAAATTAAAATATTGATCCCAAAAAAATATGTGTTATTTAATTTATATTTTATTAATATAAATTGATATTGTATTTGTTTTAAATATCGGTGCAATTAATGTGTGTTAATGTTAAAGTAACAAAAATGAATGTATTTTAAAAATATAGAAACATTTTTTCATTTGTTTGAATATATTCATATTGTTAAGAAAAAATTAGTCGAAAAAAGTGAATATTTTAAAATTAAATATTGAATGTAATTAATTGTAATAGTATGTTTTAAAATGATATTAGTTTTGCTACCAAAAACATATGACATATTTATTTCATTTATATATTATGTGATATATAAATATATTATAATTATGTGGAATTTCCTTGTTTTAAATTTATGGTTAATTAGTAATAGTTTTATTTTACATGTACACGTAACGCATGGTGTTGATTTTGCACATAGGTTATTAAAAACATGGAATCATTTAAAAGAAAAGAATTTATAAATCTGGGACCTAATGTTGATGACCTTTTGACTTTGAAGAGCAAGCACCGAGCCAATGTGGTATGGAGCAGAATTGTAAGTATATTTTAACTTTAACATTAAATATAAAATATATAGTAAATTATATTTTTTATATATATTTGTCTTGTAAATTTATTTATTTTAGGTTGAACACGAAGTTCTTTTTGCACGTAGAGCAAGTGTTGAGGATCATTATAGAAATATCGATGAAAGGATAATATCTTACCCACATTTATCAAGTTTCTATGGGGTGTCCTAAATCGGTGCTATGAATGTTGATATGGACTTCATGACTGCTCTTATCAAGAGGTGGAGGCCAGAGATACATACTTTTCACCTTAGTATTGGTGAAGCTACAATTACTCTAGAGGATATTCAGTGACTCAGTAATGTTATAACGGTTGTCAACAAATTGGAACATATCAATATTGCTGGTCATACATACTGCGATGGCATATGAACAAGACATTTTAGTTCCTTGAAACTTACCACAGTCACATTCATGCTTCTCAAGGTTCAATGCATATGTGTCCGGCTCAACGTTTACCTGTGGTACTCTGCCAGTAATCACCTTGAATAATTTATAGCGACTATCATAGTGGATTACAATATGTCCTGTAGCCTTGTTAGCCTATTTGGTCATAATATCAACGCATTTAGGAGTAAAGCGTAATCCTTGGCCCATTTTATTTATGTAGAAACCCCTCCTATTCTCAAAAAATTTTACCAAATGGGAAAAAGTATGCTCAACGATAGTAGTTATAGCATCATACGAACACCTTTAAGCATGTTGTTGATAATCTCAACAATATTTATCATCGTATAGCCATATTTATGTTCACCATCCTTGGACAATGTCTATTTGTCCAAAGATATTCACATTATCCTGTCATAGGAATCTTGGTCGAGTTCTCTAATTTCAACCATCTTCTGCTGGAACTTACGTAGTTGAAATTGTGCACCTACAACGTTACAAGTAAACATTATACTATCATATAAAAAATAAAAATAAATAATATTGTATATTTATTAACTTACCAGCCTTGTAAAGTAAGTGTTTGATTGTCGAGTTCGTGTGGTGCGTGTTGTAATTGTTGACAAAATGTCACAAATAGAATCTGTGAAAGCTCAGAGGTTCTTTCTAACCACTTCTTTCATCCTGAAATAATATCATTATACCTGCATGTCTGTTTGATATAAGGGTAATGCCGATTCGCTGAGTTACATGCTTTCTAATCATCATCATAAAACAAGCCCAGCTTGATTTATTCTCAGACTCCACAACCATAAATGTAACTGAAAATAACATGTCATTACCATTAACAAAGTTGGCTATCATAAGAGTATGTTGAAATTTTCCCCTCAAGAATGTTCCGTCGATCAAAATAATAGGCTTACTGTGAAGCCATCAATGGCAAGTTTAAAACTCAAAAAAACTCTTTGAAACTACTTGACAATTGGGTCTTCAGTAGCTTGTAGCACAAACTGGTAGACAATTCCTGGATTGTACTCTTTTAAACAATATAAAAAGGCTAACAACCTCTCAAATGATTCAACATAGCCGCCAAAAATAGACTCTAAGGCTCTCATCTTCCCACGCCATGCTTTACTGTAAGACACCTCAAACTAAAATTATTGATTAATAGCAGCAATAATAACATCAATGGGAAGGGTTGATTTTTTACTTATCATGCCCACTATGCAATTTATAATCATTTTTGAGCCCAATTGTTTGTGATCCAATGAAATGTTGCCATTTAGGCATGAATGTGGCCCCCTAAACCTTGTAACAATCCACATCGGACTTATTCCTTTTTTATTGCCCTTAACCTCCATATACAACCACTTTCAGACTGTGCACACCTAACAACCCAATAGTTTGGTTTCGATTCAACCACTTTAAAGTCAACATTCCTTATTATCAAGTACTTTTTAACAGAAGATTTCACTTCATCCTTTCTACTAAAAACCAAACCAGTTGATAACTCAGATACACCATCTCAAGTTTTAAAGTTAACATATGCCAATATATCAATTAATATATCAACTGAGTATGCTTCAAAGTCAATATTCGTATAATGCTCAGATGGAAATATAAAATTACCTTGTCCCACATTACCACTTTGATGCAGGGATGCTAATGGATTGACATATTATGTATTTTTGGACCCGTCACCATCACCAAATTTAGAGTTATCACTTCCTGAATTTATGTCTGCATTATCAGCTTTTAGGTCATCATTGGGCGATAGGTAATCATTATTAACTACAACATCTTCAAAATCATCCTCGTCACCCAAATTAATAATCGATTCTTTGCCACACTCCCCACCAGTGTTGCTTGATATGTAATCTTCTAGTAAATCACCATCTCTTCTATTGTCAAGCTGCAAATGTTGACTAAGAGCAGCATCTACTATCTAGGACATAGAATGACATTGATTTACATCTTCAAAATGCGAAACTAAGCTTCTATGTCTGAAGCTTAGGACATAAGAAACTGAACTTCTCTATCTCACTTATGGGACATGTGATATAGAATGTCATTGACCTGTGTGTTCAATAATTGGTATGCTTGTCACAATATTTCTATTCATTGAACAACTCCTTAATCTACTTCCAAAGATTGATTTACTAAAAAAATTACCAACCCTTTGACTAAACGACCGCCTAGGTTGACTTGTACAAGTAGTAGGAATTTGACTTACTAGTGTGAGTATATGATCGTGTTGGGTTTTGAAATAAAATTAAAAAAAATCACAGCAGAAAATAGAAACCCATCATGGATCCAAGCGATTCAATTGATTTAATAGAAATAGTGTAATGATTACCAACCTCTCGAAGCGCAGACAAATCGAATTTGCAGGTGTGGCCTTATACGAAATGACACCCTCTATCGGTATCCACAGGTGAATGCGATAAACAGAATCGCCCGGGGTGCTAGCTCCCTTCATTGGCGGCTAGGGTATAATTTTCTCTTCTTTCTTAAAGATATAGAGAATGAATTTTCTCTCTTTTCCAAGTGACGGCTACCACTCTCTTTTGTATGCTTAATTAAGGTTTTAAAATGTACATATCACTATATATATATAGTTGACCTAACCCTAATTTAGAGAGAGAAAATTTCGGGCCCACTTTTCTTATTAAAATAAGAAATACTTTATTTTTTATTTAAAATGAGAATAATAATATTAATCTTAATTATTATTATTATTTTATTTATTTTAAATTTTAATTTATCATAAAATAAATTTCAAAATGCTTGAACTAACCCTTAGTCCATTCACTATATTCTATATGTGCGATCTAATAGGTTCATATTATATTGGCAGTGGGTCCCAATCCCATTGCAGGCCTACAAGTCATAAGCAGCCTCTAACAAGACATTATGACTATCTAAATAACATGAATATCGATAATTTAATTTTAACTTAATAAAACATGATGTAATATATTTGTCACACGATATCTTGTTTGAATATAAGTCATCGTCCATGTCAAACTTATATAGTCCAAACATATAATTTCTCAATCACTAATTAGATTGATAACATCAAATGATATTGTTCACTCCATCAATTCATTTGAGCACAACCATGCATTTCTCAGTCCTACTTATCGAGAGACCCAATAGATATTTCCCTCATAAGAGTGACAAATTTCTCCTTGATTATTCACTATCATTTGCATGATTCTCATCATGTCCAATCATAATCTTTATGATTATCCTATTAAAGATAATGTTTGATTATATCAAAACATAATGTTTATCATGCAAGATGCTGTGATAATCTCAGGTCTAAAGTTCGATAACATAACTATTATAAGATTACTAATGACATTAATTTATGTAGTATCTCATAGCGAATCTATTCAGTACTCTGTTCTCTAACAAGTACTTATAAGTTTAATTCATATCACCATAAATAATCATCCCATGATTATCAATTAAACTTATACTAGTCTTTATTTATCATTATTCATTTAATGATAAATGACTAGGGATAGTCAAAATAACATTAGATTGTGATTTACAAGCATTATTATAATATAACATGCCAACAATATAATAACATAAAGAAAACCCAATTTTATATAATGAAATGTGACATTACATAAAGGACCAAATATTTGGCCTAGGGCATATCCATTGACAAACTGTGCCCTAAATCACTAGACGCCTTCATCCAATCAAGTCACTATCTTATCGATTGAAAAATTATCTTGGGTGTAGTGTCTCCATTTCCAAACTCTTGTCGACTAACAAATTGCCTTAGTTGATTAGGACAAATGTCATTTATGCATAATTGTTGAGGTGCCTCGGTGTTTTCCCTTTGAAACTCATCATTTGTAAACAAATAACCATCAGGATAAGTCGGTGTATTGGATCCTGCAACACCCTCTGCAACTACAATTATTAATTCCACCAAATTATACTATTCATACCTCCTTAAATTGTCATATATTGCATCACGACATCATCATTTGATAAATCCACCGCCATTCAAAATGACGATCCTCCGTTATACCATAAACTTTTATATATAATTCTAGATATCACATCGTTCATACCTAAGCCATGGCACAATTTAGGAAGATTTGGCTTATGTTTTAGTCTCAATTTTTTTATGATGACATTCGGGTTGGTTATGTCATAATCAAATCTTAACGCTCCAAAACTCATTCCCCCCCGTGTGCAAATAGAAATCCGTATACATTGACATCGTCCAACTTCCTAAAAGTCAAAATAATAATATCTTAAATTTCTAAACCATGATGTTTAGAATTATAAATTTCAAAAATATACAAAGCTAAACAATATTATTTCGTATATTTTTAAATTTTTTCCTTCTGATTAAAACTAAAAAATATTATTTCTAAAATTTAACATAACTATTGCGAAAATTGTATTATAAAAAAATTCATAAATATATTTCAAAAATACATTCACATTTAACTTTAATAATATACTGTTATTGTCACTAACAATTTTTATTGTCACATCAAATTTATTCATAAATATATTATTAATATATTACATAATTATTAACTATGCATTCAACTTTATGAAATATAATGTAAATTTATATGATAATAAAATAAATATACTAAAATTAATAACATACATGTTTTCAATGACTACTTTAACTACTTTCTTTTATTTCCAAATCGATCAACTTATTCTTGCTTTTAAATAAATAAAATATAAAAATTATTATCATTATACTACAGATATAATTAATATAGTAAATTAAATACAATCGAATAAAATAAGTTACCTATTTAGACTTTGACCAACTGATAAGTTATTTACACCTCAAACCTAGTTGTTTCGGATACAAAATAAACTTCAATTGAATAAATTTCAATAAGTAGTTTGCATCTCAAAATCACTTACTTCGGATGCAAAATAAATTTCGGATGAAAAATACACTTCAGCAACCGAAGCTTATATAGTAGCTTAGTGAAAAGGTTTTTGCTTGGGTTGTGATGGGGTAAGCGACCAAAATGGATGACACAACACTTTGATCCATCATTTGTCAAGTGGCATACAGGCTGATGGAGAATGCAACATGGGCCTGTGTCTTCTATCAAGGTGGGATAACACAGAAGGTTGATGGAGGATGTATAATGGGCCTACGTCTTCTAGCTCAAACCCAAACCAACAAATTGTTTCTAACACACCCTAAATCGGTAATTTTATTTTAAAAACATTATTTAAAAAACTCTCCCCTAGTGCACTTAGTATACTATTGTGCACACCATCAAATGAGCACCAAAATCATCTTAATTATTGACATATTTTAAGGGATTTGAGTGTATTAATATTTCTCTCATTGAGATTTTGGTACACTAAATGACCATTGATTTTCTCTTCTTCTCTTTTCATGGTTGCTGCACATTTCAATTTCTTTATTGCATATTTTGGATGATTCACCACACGTATTACTCTATTGGCACTTCCCACGCTATCGGACGACGCCTACTTCAGTAAGTTCACCAGGTTTAGTCTTTCAACTTTCCTAATTGTCGATAGAAGAAGCGGTCACCAATAATTTTTTAAAAAAGAATTTGATATCTTATTATAAAATATAATACAATATAATAATAAAAGAAAAAAAAGAATTGGGAAAAAATCAGGACAGAGTTTATTATAATCTGAAAAAAGAAAAACTATACACACACACATACACTTATATGTATATATATGTGTATATATATTGATGACATGCCTAGCTAGTAGCTCGACCAATCTCACAGACAAGCTAGGTAAGCTAATGTAGACCAGTTAGGTCTCTTCTGCCCAAAAGCTCAAACAATCCGAACAACAAAAGAGCTCAACGTTACTCAATGAACCAGCATCCCAGGAAATCCCACCATATTAGGCAAAAATAGTTTCCTCTCCCCTACGTCTCTCTCAAAATAAGAGAAGTGGAAAGATAACCGAAAATAATGGGATTTCATCCCACTACTCACGTAGTGGGAATTAAAGACATATAAAAAAGGAAAATCAAGTAAGTAAAGACGATATTTTTCACTTTCTCATCACTTAGAAACTCTATTCTCCCCAGAATTTTGCTAACTTAACCATCAGAGACTCTATTGTCGAAAACCCCACTAGTTCTTCATTATTTTATAGGTAAATGGAGCTATTAGACTCCTGAATTTCTACTTGTCATCATATATATATATATATATATATATATATATATATATATATATATATATATATATATATATACACTAGATCCCGATGCAACCCAAATCAGAGTTACCTGATGAAGAAGTATTGTTCGTATTACGAATGGAGAATGAAAACTCTAAGTCCTATCCTTGATTTCCACAAAGTTTTTTTAACGATTTTTATCAGGCTTTGTCTTTTTGCATTTTTTCGAAGCTAAAATGAGATTTTAATGGCAAAAATCACATTTTTTTCATTGACAGATTCCCATATGTGGTGATAAACACTGGTTTGTAGTGACGGCTCTGTCCATCTATAGTGATAACTCTATCCATCTATAGTGACAAACTCTCATTTGTGGTGACAAACACACTGCCTATCTGTGGTAAGATTTCTAAATTTACTTTCCACGTTTTTTGAGCGAGAAATATGAGATTTTTTGGTAAAATTTTATCTAAAATCTGATATGATATCTGAAGATCAAATTAGGGTTTTAAATCTTAAAAGCTAAGAGTTTTAATTAGACTCAAAATCTCCCTTAAATAAATAGGGAAAACCTTAGAATTTTTTAAGGGGGGCTTCTTTTCTTTTTTTGGTGACTAAAAAAATGTTTAGTTTTTTTAAGGAATTTTCCGGAGGCAGCCATTCTTTATGTATGATAAAAAAATATAATTTTTATCTCTTTAAAGAAAAAGGGAAAAGATCTTTACATTGTTTTCTGAGGAAAATCATTCTTTTTACATAATAAAAATATTTTCACTCTTTTTATCAATTGTGAAAATCAATCTGACTGGTGTCTAGCAAGTGTACTAAATTAGTTAAGTAATATAAGAAAATAAATTTAAGACCCTATAATATCATACTCTGAGATTGTGTATTTTAGATTTTCATAGCAAATAATGTACGAAAAAATTTCCCAAAGTTTGAGGTGATTATAAATTAACTAAGCTGAAATTAACAACTAAGTGAATTAAAACTAAAATTAGACTAAAATAAATTAAATGCAGAACAAAATTTAAGATATGATAAAAGATCAATGACTAAATCACTTATGGTAAAAGACTATCCACCTCAACTTTTATTAATAATGACTCAATTGCATATAATACAAGTAGTTATGAAAAACAAGTAAAAATCATATATTTTGTTCAAAATATCATTCTAGAGTATTAAATAATCAAATTAAGAACAATCTAATATCTAGTATGCAAATCTGGTTTTAAACTCTAAACCTTTGTTAAATCCTCTTTCAAGAAATCTAACTCTAGCTTATTCTTAATTTAATTTCTTAATTCTTAATGAACTTATGAACAATTCATTACTATCTTAAATTTCCAAAACACACTAATGCATTGATATGAGTAGAATAAGTTAAGAAAATGCAAATCATTGATCAAGGACCAAATTAACATTCAATTATCTATTTGAAAAATTAAACATCAATCCAACTATAACCAAAGATAAGATTCAACACAAGAATTAAGAAATAACACACTTATATTGAAATTAAGCTCAAATTAAAGTCATTACAATAAAATAATGATGGTTCGAGTTTTCCTCAACAAAATTAAAGAATTTATTCACTGTTCATTGTTAAAATAATTAAAAAAATTAAAATAAATAGATATTATACTCATAGAGCTTCAAGCTTCCTCTGAGTGTCTTTGCAAAACAACAAAATACAACTCCAAACCTTAAGATAATTCAACTATAAAGAAAAGAAAACTAGGTCTAAATTATGAGCTAAAACTAACCCCCTTAAAATCTTTGTTAAACACACTTAAATACCCTCAATTTTCCAAAAGTCCAATCGCCAACAAACTTCCTAAAATAGAGAACAACTTCCTTTATTGTAAACCTAAAAATATGACTCGATGGGGAAGGACTTTGTCCCTACCGAGATGAAGCACAATCAACTAAGGAAAATGAGGCACTCGGTGGGGATAAATACCATCCCTACCGAGCTTATTTATGCTCTTCAAAGGGAACTGAATGACTTGGTTGGGATGGATTTCATCCCTATCGAGTTGGTGGCCTTTATAACAACTTCAAGATGCACTCGGTTGGGATGGAATTTATCCCTACCAAGTTGTTGGTCACTAGAACTCATGTAATTCTTCTTCAAGTAACCTGGTTGGGATAATGTCATCCTTACTGAGTTGACTTCCCTTTCTCTCAAATAAAACCTACAAAACACACTTAATCATACTTAATTGAAAACATTAACAAATTAAACACAAAACTAAACAATTTAACACTAAAAACTACAAAACACACCTAAAAACACAATAAAAAAACATAATTATAATTCAAAACTATCACAATCAAAGAGAAACTTGTAGCACAATTCTCTAACCTTCTGAAAAAGAAATTAAGGTTAATATTCTTGGCTTCATCATACCTTTTCTTTTAAAAATAAATTAATTACTCGTAGATGCATTAATTCATTATGTAAAAGTATTGTCTATTTGTTTTTATTTTTTATGCCATTATTATTTTAATTAAATATTATTTTATTATTTTTTCATGATTATATGAATGAGATTAAAATATATAGAATTGTATATTTTATGATTTTTCACCATTGATGTATAATTATTTTTCTTGATTAAAATTTTGTATTTTATGTTAATTAATTGTTTAGTATGTTTTAAATGCATATTTGATTCTCATAGTCAGATTTGGCATGATTAGGACATAGACTATGCATGATTAGATTAAAAATAGATTTCTTTGATTTTTGTGTGTTTTTTCTACATTCTGCTTGTTCTGCACATGATAGATAGGAAAAAGACCCCACAAACGCATTTTGATCACATCGACTGATGAGATGTCATGATGCCTTCTTTTCATTCCATCTCTTACCTTATTTGTAAGGCCCTTATTTAGGCCTTAGGAGAATATACATGTGTAGCAAGATCACTTTGTGTGTGTGTAGTTAGTGAACTATAAGTTTGGACATAAAGGTAATTACCTTAAGAGACGAGAGGTAAAATGGTCATTTTAAACTAAGCCATATATGTGATTAATTTTGGGAAAGATGTTAATTAAGGGACCTAATTGAAAAAGAAAAGAGAAAGTTCTAGGGTAGAAACATAAATTTAAAAAGTTAAGTCCAATTTTAAAATTTTGGAAATGTGAGCCAATAAGAATATAACACCTATCTTCCTAAAACCTTTTTCAGAAAAGTAAAATTTAAAGGGATTATTAGGAGAGGGAGTTGGCCACTTTATGGAGTTCTAAGGCAGCAAATTCTCTAAATCTAACTCTTAAGAACACCTAAAAATCCTACGTTGATTTTTGCTTGAGGAGAGATTTTTGGGGTTACTTAGGGTAACAATTCCTTCTTCTCTTCTTCTTAATTTTTTGTTAATCAATTTATAAGGTTATATGAATCATCTATGTTATAATAGCATTTGAATTCACTTTATGTAGAAGGGCAATCCAGCAAAGGGAAGGAGAAGCTTGAAGGAGGAGCTTGAAGAAGGTTTAACTACAAATAGGTATGAGAACTTCTTGCCATTCTTTATCGGTATTTGCTACATGCTAGGGTTTAGAAGTATCAAATTGGGAGTATTAATGGAAGGATATACGATTTTGAGGGCATAATTGGCATAGGAACCGAAATTAGGTGATAGACCCTCTTTTTGGCAAAAGCTGTCCTTGGGTTCACTAGACCTATTAGAACTATTTTGCTATATCTAGAGTTTGAGAACTCCAAATTAATTAATTCTTATTGGAATAGAAAATAGACTCATAAATCTAAGTTTCATAAGAAGACTCCAATGTGTGGTTCATCTTCTATGATAGGCAAAAGTTAACTTGAACCCAAACTTAGTCTGCTACCCTACCATTAGGAGCGATCCATTTTGTTTAGTGAATATCTTGAGATTGAGAGGGCCAAATGAAGTGATCTTTAATGTTTTAGAAACTAAAAACATATGGTTACAAATTTGTAGAAGACCATTTTAACTAAATCTAGCTGGATCTATGACGAAATTACAAAACAATATGAGCCAAGGAAATTGTCTCTATCACGAGTCATCCCTGGTGTCACGAGTCATCCCCTTTGGTCTTTGTCATGAGTCACCTCTGGTGTCACGACTTGTCCCTCTTCCCTTATCTTCTCTTCTTTTTCATCTTTTTTTCTTGATGGAATCAAAGATTTTGATCAATTTAACAATGAATAAATAACTTATAATATGATATGAAATGCATGAAAGCCTAGAGGCACACACACACACATATACACACACACACACACACACACAGATATATATATATATATATATATACACATATATATGCATGTATTTGTTATTGTACACATGGAAATGTAAGGTTAAGGTATGTGATGCAATGATATGCATATTATATTAACACGTATATTCCCAAATAGGCATATACGATCAAACAATACCATTGTGATCACTATGAATACTTATAATTGTGCATGTGTATGTTGAAATGAATTATTCTTAAAATATGAAAATAGCTCAAAGCCTACGTATATAACTTGTTTATGGATAGATAGGCATGCCTATAGGGATCGAATTACAGCTACCATAGGTTCAACCTCGTTTAGGTTTACAGTTGTCCCATTGGGACTATAGTTCAACCCCATTGGGTCTACATATTTGATATCTTTGAATATCCATAGGATGTAATACCTATGGGTATTTATATAACTGATACTTTCGGGTATCCATAGTTTCCGTCATCAACACTCACAGAACTTAAGCAGGCTTTCACCGAAAAAAAGAGAATTATTTAAAAAATTGCTAAATACTGATGTGTTATCCATGATTACAATTACACCATAAGTAATATAATAGCATATTTTCTCTTGTTATATTGATTATACCATTCTCTAATGAAAATGAACGTATGTTTTTGTATGATTACATGTTTGTGTGCTTGAGAATGACTGCTATGAGTGGTTGTTCACACTATAATTGTTCCCCACTAAGTTGTTTAGCTTAGCATGAGTTTTATCCATATAGGTACCCCGAGTTCAGACTCTTTGTCAGGGCCAAAATCTACAATGACCAAACCAACACTAAGAAGAGTCAACTACGAAGATGTAATCTTTTTGCTTTTTTTTTGTATATTCTCATTTGTACTAAATAAAATGTTTTGTAAAGAGTAAACAATTGTAAAGCACACTGTAGTAAATAGTTCTTTTTTCACGATTTTACCTAATTTGACAAATTCATTAACAGGCATGCTAACTAATGTGATAATTACGCAAATGAACTATATGTGTGAATGATCGCATACATAACGGTATATGTATGGCAGGATTGTCCATGGTAGGGTATAGATTAGTCTTTACATTTTTGATATCAGAGCGCCTGGGTTTAAGTAGTTCTGGCTGCTAGTATGTTAAGAACTTGCATGTATAAACTATTAGTAGTGTTGGCCTAATATAGATTTCCCTGTTTTATTATAGATAGTTGATCATAAAAGAGTCCAGGGAAGTAATAGATGAAAGTACTGAGAGTAATTTACTAGTGAGATCAAACCCTTCTAATCTAGAATCTTTAGCCTCGATTTGGGGTAATGTACTCGTGGCTGCTATCCCTGAGGAAGCGTTGTTGAAACTTTCACAAGACATAGTTTAAATTCTTTAGAGGATGATGGCTCCCAAAGCCCCTATTGTAGAAATTAGGAAACATGGAGCAGAAGAGTTCTTTGGTACTACATTAAAGGAGTTAGAAAAGGTAGAGCTTTGGCTAGAAAGGATTCGGCATGTATTTAATGAGATCTAATGCCCAGCTAGTCAGAAAGTTACGTGTTCTGTATCTTAACTTCAGGGACCAGCATACGACTAGTGGAAACTAGTGTTAATGTAACACTAATTGTAGGATCCTCTGACTTGGGAGTTCTTTATAGAGGAGTTTAAGAAAAGATATGTTACTGAAGCTTATAAAAAGGAAAAACTGAGGCAATTTCTAAACTTGAAGCAAAGAGGCATGACGGTGGTTAAATATGAGAGGGAATTCAGCCATCTTAGCAAATATGCATTAAAATCTATGATAACTAAAGCCTTCAAGTGTCGACAATTTAAGGATGGCCTACATTGTCATATTAGAGAGCATTTAATTGGACCTACTTCATTGCAGGTAGTGGATTACTATCAACTTATTCAAGCAGCCATCCGAGTAGAAAAGAATGAAGTCGCCAAGAGGGAGAAAGAGCAAAGAAAAAGTTTTGTTAGAGGTGGTGCATTTGCAGGAAAGTGGCCTCGGGTTGCACAGGGAGATCAATCAGTTGAATCTTTTAATAATCCTGCTACTCGAGGTAGATGATAGGGAACATTCACCTTATCTATATTGGGTAAGGAGACATTAACAGGATGGGGTAGAAGACAACCACCAGAGTGCACCTATTGCTCTAGGAGACATTGGAGTACCTGTAGGACATTAATAGGTGCTTGTTTTAGGTGTGGTGGTACTGATCATTTTAGGGTTAATTGCCCATTAAATTAAAAGCAAAGGTTTATACAATAGAGCAATAGGAATGCTTCTAATGCATCCTCAACTAGTAGATGACATGGAAGAGGTCGAGGTGGATTCAATCAATTTAGAGCCCAGTCCAGAAATGCCTCCGAGACCGTTGATCGAACTTTTGCTTCTAATCTCTGTCCGAGCATATGCAATGAAAGCTCATGAAGAAGTAGATGCCCCAGAAATCATAGTGGGTATTTTCTCACTTTTTAACATTAATGTGCATGTTCTTATCGATCCAGGTTCTACTCATTCTTATAATTGTGTTAGGAACCTAGGTAGAAATATGGCAAATGTGGAACAGTTAGTGTTTGATATCTGTGTGACTAGTCTTTTAGGTCACAGTTTTTGTGTGAATAAAGTACGTGGAAATTACCCTATTGTGATTCAAAAGAGAGAATTTCTGGCTAACTTAATAGAGTTACCGTTCCATGAATTTAATGTGATACTAGGCATGGATTGGTTAACTAAACACTAGGCAATAGTGAATTGTAAAACAAAAATAGTGGAACTAAATGATGCAAAAGGAAAGAAAATAATAGTCCAGAGTATTAGACCAAAGCTTTTAACAACCATTATATCAGCTATGCAAGCTAGACGGTTCCTTAAGAAAGGGTGTGAAGCATTCTTGGCCCTAGTATTTGATTTTAAGAATGAGAAAGTAAATCTTCAAGACATACCAGTAGTCAATGAATTTCCTGATGTGTTCCTTAAAGAGCTACCTGGTCTTCCACCTGAAAGAGAAATGGAGTTATATATAGAAACTTTACCAGGAATCACTCCCATTTCCAGGGCGCCGTATATGATGGTACCATCAAAGCTGAAGGAGTTAAAAGTTTAACTACAAGAGTTGTTAGATAAGGGTTTTATTAGGCCTAGCGTGTCCCTTTGGGGCACACCAGTGTTATTTGTTAAAAAAATGGTACCTTAAAGATGTGTATTAATTATATATAGCTCAACAAAGTGACAGTGAAGAATAGATATCCTCTACCTCGGATTGAAGATCTTTTTGATCAATTAAAGGATGTTGGGATGTTGTCTAAGATTGACTTAAGATCGGAATATTATCAGCTTTAAGTGAAGCATTAAGATGTTTCGAAAACTGCTTTTAGAACCAAGTATGGCCATTATGAGTTTTTGGTTATGCCTTTTGGATTAACCAATGCTCTAGTAACCCTCATATATTTGATGAATAGGGTGTTTATACCCTATTTGGATCAGTTTGTGATAGTGTTTATCGATGATATACTGGTCTACTCTCTAAATGAAACAGAACATGCAAAACATCTGAGAATTGTGTTACAGACCTTGCGAGAGACATAATTGTATGCTAAACTAAGCAAAATGTGATTTCTGGATTAAGGAAGTTTCTTTTTTAGGCATATGATATCATCAAAAGGCATTAGGGTGGATCCTAAAAAGGTAGAAGCTATTGTTAATTGGAAGCCGCCTCAAAATATACTAAAAGTGAGGAGCTTCCTAGGCCTGGTTGGGTATTATTGTCGCTTTGTAAAAGGATTCTAAGTGATTGCTTCACCACTTACTAGACTACTCTGGAAGAATGTTAAGTTTGAATTGATCGATAAGTGTCAAATGGGTTTTGTATGATTGAAATGGATGCTAATAGAAGCCCCAATTCTTACTCAACCAGAATTCGGTAAAGAGTATTCTATGTACAATGATGCCTCTAAAAATGGTTTGGGTTGTGTGTTGATGTAAGAGGGTAAAGTTGTAGCTTATGCTTCGAGGCAGTTAAACCCTCATGAACAGAACTACCCTACATATGGTTTAGAGTTAGCAGCAATAGTTTTTGCTTTAAAGATTTGGTGGCACTATTTGTATGGAGAAAGATGTAAGATTTATACGGATCACAAGAGTTTTAAATATCTATTTACACAGAGGACCTTAATTTAAGACAGTGAAGGTGGTTGGAATTATTCAAGGATTATGATTACATAATTGATTATCATCCTGGTAAAGCAAACGTGGTGGCAGATGGTTTGATCTGAAAGATGGTAGCATCATTATTGTTGCAATAATGTAATTGGAGATTTGCATCAGATGAAGCATTGATGGCTTAATTAAAAGCACGACCCAATATGAAGCAAATAATAATTGATGCCCAAAAAGATGATGAAAAATTACAGTGGATAGTTCAACTGATACATAAAGGAGGTCCAGTAGAGTACTCAACAAGAGAAGATGAAGGTGTGTATTATCGAAATAGGCTGTGTGTACCAGATAATAGAGAATTGAAGAAAACCTTATTGCGAGAAGTGGACAACACAGTTTTTACAATGCATCCCGGAGGTAACAAGATTTATCAAGACTTGAAGTAGAATTATTGGTGGTAGGGAATGAAAAGAGATGTGGTTGATTATGTTTCCAAGTGTCTGACTTGTCAGCAAGTGAAGGAAAAACACCAATTTCCTTATGGATTGTTGAATCCCATTCCAATTCCATAGTGAAAATGGGAAAATATCACCATGGATTTTGTTACAGGGCTGCCCCTCACTCAAAGAAAATATGATGCAGCATGGGCAATTGTAGACAGGCTAACCAAGATGACTCACTTCATACCATTTCGATAGGACTACCCACTGGACAAATTGGCTAAATTGTATGTAAATGAAATTTCCGATTGCATGGAATTCCTGTGTTAGTGATTTTTGATCGAGATCCAAGATTTACATCTAGATTTTGGAAGAGTTTACAATGGGCTTTAGGCACCAAACTCTATTACAGTACAACATTTCATCCGCAAATAGATAGGCAATCTGAAAGAGTTATTCAAGTGTTAGAGGATATGATGAGAGGTTATGCCTTAGATTTTCCAGGAAGTTAGGATAGATACCTTGCTATGATGGAGTTTGCATATAACAACGGTTATCAAACTGGCATCAAAATGGCACCTTATGAAGCTCTTTTATGGCAAAAAGTGTACAACTCCAATCTATTAGACCAAGCTAACTAAGAACAGGGTGATCAATCCTGACATTATTAAAGATACCGAGAAAAAGGTGCAAATTATCAAGCAAAGATTAAAAATCGCCAGTGGCAGACAGAAATCATATGTAGACCTAAAGAGAAAAGATATTGAATACCAAGTGGGGGATAAGGTGTTCTTAAAAGTGTCACTATAGAGAAAAGTACTACAATTTGGAAAGAAAGGGAAGCTTAATCTGAGATTCATCAGTCCATATAAAGTTGTGGAACAGTTTGGACCTATTGCTTATAGATTGGCACTTCTTTTAGAATTGTCCAAGTTGCATAATGTCCTTCATGTTTCTATACTCTGAAGGTACAGATCAGACGAATCTCATATAGTGCCCTTATAGAAAATAATAGTTTAACTTGACTACTTTTATGATGAAAAATTGACAGAAATTTTAGCTCGGGAGGTTAGACAATTGTGTAACAAGCAGGTCCCTTAGTAAAAGTATTATGGTAGCATCATGGCATAGAAGAAGCCATATAGGAACCTAAATCAGTTATAAAAGCATAGTACCCACAATTATTCAAACCAGGTATGAATTTTAAGAATGAAATTCCTTTAAAGGGGAGAAAAATGTGAGGCCCCTATTTAGGCTTTAGGAGAATATGCATGTGCAGCAAGATCACTTTCAAAGTGTGTAGTTAGTAAACTATAAGTTGGGATATAAAGGTAATTACCTTAAGAGAATAGGGGTAAACTGGTCATTTTAAACTAAGCCATATATGTGATTAATTTCGGGAAAGATGTTAATTAAGGGACCCAATTGAAAAAGATAAGAGAAAGTTTTGGGGTAGAAACATAAATTTAAAAAGTTAAGTCCAATTTTAAAATTTTAGAAATGAGAGCCAATAGGAACATAACACATATCTTTCTAGAACCTTCTTAAGAAAAGTAGAATTTAAAGGGATTATTGGGAGAGGGAGCCAACCACTTCATGGAGTTCTAAGGTAGAAAATTCTCTCAATCTAACTCGTAAGAACACCCAAAAATCCTACGCTGATTTTTGCCTAAGGAGAGAGATTTTAAGGGTTACTTAGGGTAACAATTAATTCTTCTCTTCTTTTTGATTTTTGGATAATCAATTTATAAGGTTATATGAATCATCTATGTTATAATAGCATATGAATTCACTCTATGTAGAAGGGTAATCCAACAAAAGGAAGGAGAAGCTTGAAGAAGGTTTAACTACAAATAGGTATAGGAACTTCTTGCCATTCTTTATGGGTATTTGTTGTATGGTAGGGTTTAGAAGTGTCAAATTGGGAGTATTAATGGAAGGATATAGGAGTTTGAGGGTGGAATTGGCATAGAAACCAATATTAGGTGATAGAACCTATTTTTGGTAAAAGCTATCCTTAGGTTCACTGGATCTGTTAGGACTATTTTATCTATATCTAGAGTTTGAGAACTCCAAATTAATTAATTCTAGTTGTAATAGAAAATAGACTCATAAACCCAAGTTTCACAAGAAGACACAAATGTGTGGTTCGTCTTCTATGATAGGAAAAAGTTAACTTGAACCTAGACCTAGTCTGTTGCCCTACCATTAGGAGCAATCCATTTTGTTTAGTGAATATCTCGAGATTAAGAAGGCTAAATGAAATGATATTTAATGTCTTAGAAACTAGAAATATATGGTAATAAATTTTTAGAAGACCACTTTGATTGAATCTAGCTAGATCCATGACAAAATTGCAAAATAAAATGAACCATGGAAATTGTCTCTGTCACGAGTTGTCTCGGGTGTCACGAGTCGTCCATTTTTGTCTTTGTCACGAGTCACCCCTGGTGTCATGACTCGTCCCTCGTCCTTTCTCTTCTCTTCTTTTTCATCTTCTTTTTTTTTATGGAATCAAAGATTTTGATCAATTTAACAATGAACAAATAACTTATAATATGATATGAAATGCATGAAAGCCTAGAGGCGCACACACACACACACACACACATATATATGTGCATGTATTTGTGATTATACACATGGAAATGTAAGGTTAAGGTATGTGATGCAATGATACACATATTATATTAACATGTATATTCCCAAATATGCATATATAATCAAATAATACCATTGTGATCACTATGAATACTTATAATTGTACGTGTGTATATTGAAATGGATTATTCTAGAAATATGAAAATAGCTCAGAGCCTGTGCATAAAACTTGGTTGTGGATAGATAGGCATACCTATAGGGATAGAATTGCAGCTGCCACAAGTTCGACCTCATTTAGGTCTACAATTGTCCTATTGGGACTATAGTTTTACCCTATTGGATCCACATATTTGATATCTTCGGATATCCACAGGATTTAATACCTATGGGCATTTATATGACTAATACCTTTGGGTATCCACAGTTCCCATTATCCACACTCACAGAACTTAGGCAGGCTTTCACAAAAAATAATAGAATTATTTAAGCAATTGCTAAATACTGATGTGTTATTCATGATTACAATTACACCATAAGTAATATAATAGCATATTTTCTCTTGTTATTGATTATACCATTCTCTAATAAAAATGAACGTATGTTTTTGTATGATTGCATGTTTGTGTGCTTGAGAATGACCACTATGAGTGGTTGTTCACACTATAATTGTTCCCCACTAAGCTATTTAGTTTAGCACGGGTTTTATTCGTGTAGGTACCTAAGTTCAAACTTTTTGTCAAGGGTAAGATCTGCAATGACCAAGCCAACACTAGGAAGAGTCGAGTACGGAGATGTCATCTTTTTGCTTTTATTTTGTATATTCTCAATTGTACTAAATAGAATGTTTTGTAAAGAGTAAACAATTGTAAAACACACTATAATAAATAGTTCTTTTTGCATTATTTTACCTAATTTGACAAATTCATTAACAGGCATGCTAACTAATTTGATAATTATGTAAATGAACTATATGTGTGAATGATTGCATATAAAATGGTATATGTATGGCAGGATTGTCTAAGGTAGGGTATAGATTAGTCTTTATATTATGTTTGGCCGTTTGTGGCAAGTTTATGAGTGTTTATATCATTTTCAATTCTGCTTGCATATTTTTGTATTCTGTTTATTTATTTTATTTCTAGAATGCATGTCTTTTTTATTGTAATTGTTAGTGTTTAATTTATTTCATTTTCACATGCTAATTGGTTCCTTTTTCGTGTGTATTTTGAACAAATAATTTCTTTGTTGCATTGAGAAGTTCATAATAAAGGTTAATATGCATTGGAGAATCACCCTTTAGACGATTTCATTTATGTCCCTTTTACCTTTATTATTTTTATTTTATTTTATTAAATTTATTTATGCCTTATTTATTGGTTTATGTTATTATTTATTTTGGATGTATTTATTTTTGGGAATGTAATACGTAATAAAAAATAATTTTTTTGCATGTTAAATGATAAATTCCACTTAAATCATCTTTTTACTAATTAATTGGTTTTTCTTAAATAAAAGTGGACCAATGTCCTATTTTTAACACAAAAACCGCATAGTAAAAATAATTCTTTTTGTAAAAATATGCATGAGAATTATTTCTTTGGTTTATTTATCACTTTCCTACGTGAATGATATGTTTATTTATTTTTATTTAATGCATTGTGTGAGAAGGGAGATAATTGACTAATACTAAAAGCTAATTTATAAAGACACTTAATTGGGGTACAAATAAGAGTGATGTCCCGAACACCATCTCTATTTAGGCATAGATACCAAACTTGAGTCATTTAATGCGCTAGAGTAATAGATTGAAAACATGTCTTTCAATACTTTATGGTAACATTTCGGCCACTACAAAACTCCAATCAACATGTGATCAGTACCAGCGAACTCCCTTAGATGAGAGCTATGGGTCGTTGTCCTTCGCTCTTCTCCAGTGATGCTTCAATGAGTGACCGATAACCTCATTTTGCACCTAAAAGCTATAGAATTTATGGTTTATAATTCTTAGTTTAAATAAACTATCAATTCATCATTTTAAGTTCTTTGGGAATTAATTGAATATGTTGAGAATTATGCCATGTGTAATTAATTTAATTATATGTGCCAATTATAATTTGACTCAAAATATTATAAGGATATAATTAGATTGAGCTTTTGAAAAATTTAAAAGGAGATTTTGCGTATAATAGGTCTATGGAAGTTTAAGAAATTATAGTGGTTGCATAAATAAATAAGGGTTAATTACAAATTAAAACCTAAACTATAAGGCATTTTTTAATTTCAGACTCAATATTTGAAACCTTACATTGTCAGTTCTCAACTTCGAGTATCCTTTCAATTAAGGGACTCCGTCAATAATTTTATTAAAAGCTAATGAATCTTGATGATTTAGCTAATATATAAGACCCACTATGCCAATTAAGATGCCATGTCACCCTTCTTCTTCTTTAAGACCTACTGTGTCAGTATTTATTGGGCCCTAATTTCTGAGAATTTCTTTTTCTCCGATAAGGAAGAGAAAAAACCAAAGTTGATTTTCATTTTCTAAACTCAATATTTTAGCTGCAAATCTCCAGAATCAAAAAACGAAGATTGAATTTCTTATTACGCTGTATTAAAATTTGATGAATACTCAAAATTTCATCAATCTACGTGAGTTCCAAAACTCAAAAATTTAAATTACTATAAAGAAATAAAAGATAAAATAAGAGAATTGGAAGATATCAATCGTGACTATCATGGTTGTGCTAGTAGAATAGCATGGAGATACAACATTGAAGAATATAAAAATGAGTTATTTGCTAGTTTACCATAGCCAAACACCTTTTTCTTAGGTAGTTCGATTTGGTTGACGATGGAGGCAGCTGGTGCTGGTTAAAAATTGCCATGGCAAAGGAGATTAAAATAAAATTAAATTAAAAATCAAGATTATTTTCCATTTTTGAGTTGGAGGTTGCAAAGGGTTTCGAGGCTACTGATATTATTTGTGTTAGGATGTCATTGATTTATCAAAATCTAATTTTGCATACACTTAAAAATACTATTTTTACACTAAAAGCTTCTTTAAGTTTGGATTTGGAACTCATTTGAAGAGAAAACCTCATATCCTACATCCCAAATGTATCAATTAACCTAAGGATTAATTTATATAGAAACTCAAGTTTCAAAGTGCGCTCATGTACATTTTGTTTCCATCGTTTTTATTTTTTTCTTAAAAAAATAAATAAAATTTATTTAGCAAATTTAATATATTTTTGTCTTTTTTGAATCAAAATAAATTATTTTGTGTTATCCAAGAAACATCATATTTTTTATTTTGAAGTTTTTGTTTCTTTTTATCTTTGTTGCCACCACACCGTCGCTGCCACCACTACCACCATTATTTTCATCTAATGATACTAAATGTTTGTCAATCCAATAATGGTAATTAGTATAACATACATACATACATACATACATACATACATACATATATATATATATGTATGTATGCATATACATATACATATACATATACATATACATATACATATACATATACATATACATATACATATACATATACATATACATATACATATACATATACATATAACTCTGTTATAAATTAATCCTAGAAAACCCTGTAATAGCAATCCTCAATTTTTGGTATTAGAGCCTGGTAGGGGTAGTGTAGCATAAGTCAACTTTGGTTAAAGTTTGAACCGTATGAGTTAACCTTGGTTAAATTTTAAACCCAAGTTTCTTTGGGAATTTACATTAAGTGAAGCAATTGTAGCATTAATTGAAATATATACTTTATTAGAAATTTGTCTTAGCAAACTTGAATTAGATTAGAACTTTATTAGATAAATATTTTGTTTAAGATATCCATATGAGTATATTTAGTTAATATAAATTTGGAAAGAATTTAAGATTGTATTTGGAGCGATGAAATGTTGGTTAGCCCTGAATGCCTAGCGTTAGCCAACCCTTTTGTAGCCGAGAATGGCATGTTGGTGGTCCCGTTATTCGCACAAGTTTTATTCTTAACTTCTTTTTAAATTTAGTTTAATTAAACATACTTAGATGGATAGATTAAATAGAATGTTTTCTATTAAAGACTCTAGATGTAGTTTAACTAGCAAATATAATATTAGAGAAATGAATGAAATAAATTTTGTAGAATTAAATATAGAAAAGGTAGAGAATGATTTATTTGATTATACTATACCTAAATAAGATATTCGAATAATATATTCAATAGGTACTTTTGAAATTTTTCATGATTATTCTATAAAACAAACTGAGCAGACAATAGCTATTAATCAAGAACACGAAACTATTCAATTATTATCAGAAAAAGCGATAAATAAACATAAGAAGAAAAAATATAGATTTTTGCATATAGGATCAGTATAGATAGCAATAAAGCCTTTGTCCATATTATGATTAGATACTCCAGTTTTCATATATTTAAGAGATGTTGGATATACTAATTTATATAATTCCTCATTAGCAATGGCAAAAACTAACTTAGCTAATGGACTAGTATATTTTAATTGTTTCCCAGGATTTACTATTAGTTTATATGTTTCAAATATATTAGATACTTTAACTTTAACTGTTAAAACAAAAAACTGAAATTTTAAAGAAAATGTTAGAGCAATAGCAATAGTATATAGAATATATTATAAAGTAATGTCTACGACCATAAATCCTAAAACTAGAAAATCTTTCAAAAGAAATGAAACTTTATTATTTAAAGCCAATAAAACACATTCTAATATTCAAATACCAAAAAGACTTAAATGGGATGAAATTACTAGATTAGGAAATTGGGAGTTAAAAGAAATATGTGAGCAAAGACCAAGTAATATTAATAATCAATTTTCAAGAATATTAGAACATAGTGATGGATTAGTTCAAATAGATTTTTCTTCAGAAAATAACCCGTCAAGTAGTGTTTCAACTTATTCTAATAATAGACCTTCGATACCTAGATCTTTATCTATAAAAAATTTAGAATTAAGAGGAATGAATTTTAATACAAATATTCCAAGACCACTATATATAGAAGAAAGAGAAGGTGAATATTCTATTAGTCCAACTTGATCTCAAATGGAAACTTTTTTCCAGATTAATCAATAAAAATAAAGATGGCTAATTTTCAAATAAACAAAGAATTTTTAAGAAATGATTTAAAAGTAGAATATAATAAGCAAAACATGAATGGTATTTTAATAACTTTTCTCAAGAAGAATTAAGTAATTTTAGAAGTATTTGGTACAAAGAAATGGAAGATAAGCAAGTAAATATTCCTTTATTTTTATGGTTTGAAAATTATTGTTATTATAATAATATAGATTATCCATTTCAAAAAGAAATAAATGTATCTTCAAACATAGGTAAACAATGGAAAACTTTAGAAGGTAAATCAGTAGTATCAATACATCCTCCGTTAGATTGCATTCAAGTAAAAACTAAAGAAAAAACTTATTTTGTTAAACCATTTAAAGAAATAAAAGCAGAAAATAAAAATGTAGGAAAAGATTTACAACATGTGATATTGCAGAATAATTTTTCAAATCAAATATTAGATACTATAGCAAGTCAGCTAAATAGAGTAGAAGAAATAGTACAAATGGCCAAATCACAATCAAAAATAGGCCAAACATCAAAATCAGTAGCAAAAAAACCACCCATTAAGTTAGAAACACCTTTGTTTAAACTTTTAGAATTTGCCCCCAAAACAACCATAAATCTAAAAGATAAAGAATCGGTATTATGAAAAATAGAAGAAAGATTAGCAAAGTTAAGCATTAAAGATAAACAGATTATGACTATAGACGAAGAAGTTACATCAGAATTAGAAACTACATCAAAAATAGAAAATGTAAAAGAACAGTTTAAATCAAATAATGAAGAATAATATTTAATTAAAAATTTACATTTTAATACCTATACACCTAGACTAAAAACTCAAAATTATTATCCAAGACCTACACCTCTAGATACTCAATATGAAGAAAGTAGATATCAGTTAGAATACGATGGTACTTCTTTATATGAATGGAACATAGATGGCTTTTCAAAATATCAAATATTAAATTTTTTACAAGAAATGACTCTAGCAGCTAGTGCTTATAAATCAAAAAAAAATAATGAAGCAGCTGTAGCTTAAATGTTATTATCAGGATTTACTGGACAATTAAAAGGTTGGTGGGATTATTATGTAGCAGATGTAGATAAAACTCACATGTTATCAGCTAGAAAAAGGATTATTAAAATAAAAAACAATATGCAAGTAGAGACTGAACAAGAAGATATAATAAATACTTTAATCTTTGCTATTACTAAAAACTTTGTAGGAGATCCTCGATTATATAAGGAAAGAAGTTTAGAAATTTATCAAAATTTAACATTTCCTAAATTACAAGACTTTAGATGTATAAAGATTTATTTTTAACTAAAGTAATGAATAGATCATACTATAATAATACTTATTGGAAAGAAAGATTTTTATCAGGATTACCAAAGTTATTTGCAGAAAGAGTAAGTAATAGAATAAAAGGAGAAAATAATGGTACTATACCTTATAATGATTTAACATATGAACAATTCATAAACATTGTTAACGTAGAAGGATTATCAATTTGTACTGATTTAAAACTAAAAGCAAAATTAAAAAGAGATAGTATTGTAGGAAGAAAAGAATTAGGATCATTTTGTGAATAATATGCTTATCAACATATTAGAAGCTCCATCAGTAACTAAAAAGAAACTTAATCCTAAAAGAAAATATATACAAAGAAAAAGAAGTTATAGGAGTTACAAACCAAAACAAAATTATCAAGAAAGGCCAGTTAAGAGAAAACCAAAATATAAAAAATTTAGACCTAAGACAAATAGAAAAGATATAGTAATTTTTTATAAATGTGAAAAATAGGGACATTATTCAAGAGATTGTAAGATAAGAAGACATCAATAATTTACATATCTCACAAGAGTTAAAAAATGAAATAGCTAAAATAATGATAAATGAAGCATCTAGTAGTGATGAAGAAATTACTAATTATTTAGAAAATGATTAAATTCAATAGATGAAAAAACTGAGACTAATAGTTTGGAAAATGATTCTGAAATAGAACCTTGTAGTTGTATAGGATCATGTCAATGTAACAATATAAATATATTAAGTAATGAAAAGGAATTCTTATTAGACATAATAGATAAAATAGATGATTCAGAAATAAAAAAGAATTATTTACTTAGGTTAAGAGAGATAATAAGTCGAAAAGAAAAAATAAATTTTACATCTTATAATTTAGCAGAAGTATATAAAAGATTTGAAACTAAGAAAGAATCAACTATACAAGACCTTTAAGAGGAAATTAAAATATTAAAACAAGAGATAAATATTTTAAAAGTAAAAGTTCAAAATTTAGAAGAAGAAAATTTCAAAGTTACCCTTAGTAATTTAGTATAAGAAGATAAAAAATTTAAAGGTGTAATTGTTAAGGAAACATAAGATGAATTTATTAATAATATATCTCAAATAAATTATCAAAAGTGGTATGTAAAATTAGACATAGTTATTAATTATGATTTTCATTTAACTATTTTAGCTTTAATAGATAGTGGAGCAGATCAAAATTGTATTCAGGAAGGTTTAATTCCAACTAAATATTATGAAAAACTTATGAAAGATTAGGTACTGCTAGTGGATCTAAGTTAATAATTAATTATAAATTATCAAGAGTAAAAATTTGTAATAAGGGATATTGTTTTAAAACTCAATTAGTTTTAGTTAAAAATCTAAATTCTGGAGTTTTATTAGCAACACCTTTTATCAGATATTATATCCTTTTCAAGTATGTGATAATGGAATTAAAACAACAATATTAGACAAAGAGATTCTTTTGAATTTGCATTTCCTATAACATCTAGAGAAATAAAGTCATGTGAGAAAAAATACTCAAGAAATCAATTTGTTAAAAAATAAACAAAAAAAATTAAATTTCTTATTAAAGAAATAAAAGGAAAATGAATAAAAGAACAATAGAAAGCTCAAAAATAAAAGAAAAATCAAAGAATTTGAAAACATATTTTCAAAAGAAATATGTGCACTATTTCTTAATGCTTTTTGGAACAAGAAACAACACGTAGTGAAATTACCTTACATAAAAGACTTTGATGAAAAGAAGATTATAATAAAATCACAAGCTATTAAAATGATGCCAGACTTAGAAAAATTTTTTATAAAAGAAATACAAGATTTAAAAAATAAAGGATTAAGAAGAGATTCAAAATCACCTTGGTCATGTTTAGCCTTTTATGTTATGAATGCAGCAAAAATAGAAAGATAAACACCTAGGTTAGTAATAAATTATAAACCTTTTAATGCAGTTTTACAATAGATAAGATACCCTATACCATATAAAAGAGATTTATTAAAAAATTATATGATGCAAATATTTTTTCTAAATTTGATATGAAATCATAATTTTGACAAATACAAGTAGATGAAAAAAATAGATATAAAACAGGATTTAATGTTCCCTTTAGATATTATGAGTAGAATGTTATGCCTTTTGGATTAAAAAAATGCTCTTTTAGAATTTCAAAACATTATGAATGATATATTTAGACCAATACATGAATTTTCAATAGTTTACATAGACTATGTACTTATTTTTTCCAATTTTATAAGTCAACACATAAAACATTTGAAAAAATTTTTCAATTTAATTCATCAAAATGGATTAGTTGTTTCTGTACCAATGATGCAACTTTTTCAAACAAAAGTTAGATTTCTAGGACATGATTTATATCAAGGAACTATAAAACCAATAACTAGAAGTTTAGAATTTACTAATAAATTTCCAGATGAGATAAAAGATAAGAATCAATTACAAAAATTTTTAGTATATTTAAATTATGTTCATGATTTTTTCAAAGATTTAGGAAAATTATATAAGCCTTTGTATAATAGATTAAAAAAGAAACCTAAACCATGGACGGAAAAACATACTAGTATAGTAAAAGAAATCAAAGAAAAAAATTAAAAGTCTCCCATGTTTAAATATTCCACATCTAGAAGCTTTTTTGATAATAGAAACATATGCTAGTGATATAGGCTGTTGAGGTATTTTAAAACAAAAAAAAAGAGTCGAACAAAGAAGAGTTAGTAAGATTTTATTTAGGAAGCTGGAATCAAACTCAAAAAAATTATTCTACAATTAAGAAAGAAATTTTAAGCAATGTTTTATGCATTAAAAAAATTTAAAGACGATTTAAACATGAAAAAGTTTTTATTACTCATTAATTGTTTATCAGCAAAATGTGTTTTAGAAAAAGATGTTAATAATTTAATTTCAAAACAGATTTTTGCAAGGTGGCAAGCTTTACTAAGCAACTTTGATTTTGACATCGAGTTCATCAAAGGCAAAAATAATAGTTTACCTGATTTTCTTTCTCGTGAATTTCTATAGGGAAAATGAGTTATAATAACAAAAAGTTTTGACAAAAGCCATATTATCCTTAGGAACTTCATTATCATCAGAAAATTATCAACAAAATTCTCTAGTCACACCTCCTCCTATTAGATTTTTACCTAGGCCTTTATATTCTCCATCACCATCTTTTCCTCCACTCCAAAGATCTCAAACCTTTTCACCTTCTGTACCACCTCGACCATATTCATCAGCCTTAGCTTCTTTTTCCTCTTCATCTTCTCCTATTATACCCTCTCCTTCCATGCCTAAACCAAAAAGTCCCTCTCCTTATTTTTTAAACCAAAAGAGATTATTTATCAAGATATTAAAACTAGAGGAACTTAACATATCAGAAACACAAAGTTTTTATAGATTGATAGATTATGTATTTTCTAATAGTTGGCATTATCATGAAAAAGATCAAAGCAAGACTAGAGAATTTTATGAAGCAATATTAGTAGATACTGAATCAGTAGAAATAGAGCATAATTATGATAAAAAAGAAAACTATAGGATTAGTTATAGTAAAGTAAAAATTGTCCATGGAATTACTCAATCAAAATGGGGTTCTAGACCATATCAGGTGAAGATGTTATCCGGATATCCTCCTAGATTGCTATATAGTTACTATGATTATCAAGAAACTTGGTATAAAGCATTTTACTTAAGGAATTTTCAACATTCTTGGTTCTTTTACTTTTTGCACAAGTTTGGCGGTGTTCTTTCCAATTGATTCATCAGATGGTATAGTTATTTTGGATTAATACTAGAGGAATCTCCATTTCAAATAAAAGATGCATGTGTTAAGTATACTACTTACTGCAATCCAGGCACACTAGATAATCTTTTCAAGTATTGTGCAATGTTTAAGGTACCATGGATTGTCTCATGGATATACTATATTGCCAAATAGATTAATCAGTTACCTATTTTATATAGAGAGTTCAGACTTAAATGGTGGGATAATTATGATGTCAGAAAAGTGGATAGGCAAGTAGTTATTAATTATTTTGAGCCAAAGACTTCATCAGCTTTAACTTCAACTCTATCAACAGGATCCATTGCGAATAAAAATCAAATTGTCAATTTATTATCATCAGTAGCATCCAAAGAAGAATTCAATTCAATTATCAATCAAATTTCAGCCGAAAGAGTGTCTTCATTAGAAAGCAGTACTCCTCCTAACCGAGCATTCGATGATTCTCAAGATCCTTATGCCAATATAGAAATATAGAATGCAAATGTAAATGTACATGCAATATAAATGTAAATGTAAATGCAAGTGTAATGTAGTATTAAATGTAAACATAAAAAAAGTGGAAAAATACAAAAAGTCAAAAAAGTTGAATTTTCAAAAGCGGAATAGTAAAAGTCTTAAAAATTTCCTATAAAATTTTACAAAGTCTTTCTCCTGACAAAATCTTTTAAATTCTTTTTAAGTTAGATAACCTTTTATCTTTACAACCTTACCTTTTTTACAACTTTATTCTTATCCGATAAAAAACACTGTTTACTAAAGTAAGTATTTATTATCCTTTTATCTTTTTCAATCCAAAGCTCAAACCTTTACCCTATGATTTCCAAAAGGAATAATATCCCTTTGACACCTTTACTATTTAAATTAAAAACTTTATCTCTAAAACATGGTTTGAACATGGTGCAATTATTACTTTTATCTTTGGCTGATTTGAAGCAGGATCTAGCCTTATCTTACCTTAAAATATTTTGTATATAAAGGGATGATTTCTTCAAGTGCAAAACAGAGTTTAAAGAGCCCAAGAGCCTTAGAATGAGATGAGCTTGGAATTGATCAACAGAGAGCACAACAAAAAATTTTCAAGATTAGAGAGAGATAAAAAAACCCCTTGTAATTTCTACTTCCCTATGTAATAAAACCTTAGATCTACAGCTTATATTTTTAAAAGCTTGTACATGTACTCCTGTAACCGCATTAGAACCTCCTTCTTGTAAATTATCATCAGATTATAATTCAACAGGTATTTCTTTTTAACTATGTATTGGTGTATTAATGAATTTTTAGATGGTTTATGTGTTATATATTTTGATAGTGACAAAGATAAGTTTTTATTAAAAAAGGAATTAATTAGTTTAAAAGAGCATTTAATTTTCGAGCATGAAAATTTTCATTTAGATTTTCAATTAGATGAATTTTGTAATTGCCAATATTTTCATAAGAAAATAAATTTAGTTGATATTTTAATTGATTTTGTTCCAAATATTCCAGCAGATCGTTTTTTCGATCTATAAAATATTTTAATTAATGGATAGAGAACAAAAAAGACAAAAGCTTATAGAAAGATATGAAAAAATTTGGAATGTTAACAGAAAATTTGTGAATTTAATTATCAGATATCTAGATTAAAAGTTTATCTTATATTTTATCATCATATTTTACATGAAAATAATATATGTAATTGTAGAGATTTTGAAATTAACATAAAATTAGTAAATTTAATGCTTGATTTCTTTAAAATAATAGTAGAACTTTAAAAATGGAGAACATTAAAATAATTCATAGGCGAATTAATCATCTAAAAGATAATTTATATCTAGAAATAAAAATAATGAAATCCAGAAAAGAAAGTATAATATATGAAATAACAGTCATAGAAGAATTAATGACATACCCTATTCCGGCATGGTACGAATTAATAAAAAGTTATGATAATATGATAATGCGTAATAGATATTTAATAGAAAGATTAGATAGAATACTTAGTAGAATACCTTTAGGTTAGAAATATGGAAAATATTAAAAGAAAAATTAAAAATATAAATTAGTTAATAGATCAATTAAAAGACGAAATAAAAATTCTTAGACCTAGATGAGCTAATTTGGAAAAAAAAATTTTAATAATAGAAAATTTAAATTTACCTCCTTTTTCAGATTTTTATAGACTAATAGATAATATTAGATATATGATAAATAGAAATGAATATTTAATTAGAAGATTAGAAAATAATAAAAAATATATACCACTAGGATAAAATCATAAATAATAGGTATTCATAAGCTATAACTCTGTCATAAATTAATCCCAAAAAATCCCATAACAATAATCATGTAACACCCATATTTCTGTACACCTATTAATCAGTGCATTAACCATAATATCTTACTATTCTTTACATTCATGCCTGATTATAAGCTATAACTCTGTCATAAATTAATCCCAAAAAATCCCATAACAACAATCATGTAACACCCATATTTCTGTACACCTATTAATCAGTGCATTAACCATAATATCTTACTATTCTTTACATTCATGCCTGATTCTATTACTCATAAAATCTTTATCATATTAGTAGTTATATCATGCTATAACATTTATCTATGTGGGTGTTAATTATCTATTCAATTTGTCTCTTTTTAATTTAGCTTTATGCATGTTACATTTGGTATATATATATATATATATATATATATACCAAATGTAACATATATGAGCCTTTCGTACATTACTCATTTAAGAAACATAGTAATATATATATATATATATGTAATATATATATATATATATATATATATATATATATATATATATATATATATATACATGGCAATTATCATAGTGGATTAGTTCAACTTGTATCTCATCATGATTATACACAAGGCATACAATAGAATTATTTTTCATGATGTGGGTTACTTTTAGTCATAAGCAATATATCTCGTATAAAACATGTATGAAAGACATTTGTAGATCTTCATAATTTCATATTAAATCATAGGCATAAAAACATGCACATTTATAGTTTAATGATTATGACCATCTTTTATAACTTGAAATAACTCTTTTAACCTCTTATAGCCTGCTAAAGTTCCATAAGCGGATAACGGGACTATAAATACCCAAAGGATCAAATACTATAAATATCCAAAGATATCAAAACTGTAGACCCAAATGGGGTCACTGTACTGTGGACCGATCAAACCAGACCCAAACGGGGTCAGCTAATAACCAAAATAGAGCTGTATATGATCTAAATGGGATCATATCTGTAAAAGACCCAAATAGGTCACTGTACTGTAAGCAGCTATAATTCCCTGTAGGTGACTATCTATCCATTATTGAACTCTATACATAGGCAATACTTTAATTGATTCTCTTTTCATATAACATATTCATTCTTATATCACGCAATCGAAATGTGTCTATAGTCATATAACAATTGATTCATCACTATGGCACATTTCATATGCATCAATCATATGGCTTTTCATGTTCTTTTATCTTACTTTCAATAGCTATCTCATGTGTGCATAACATGCCTTTTCAATCAAGTAGTGGAACATACCTGTTTGGTTGCTCATCATAATGCATGCTGCACATATGAAACTATATAACATGTTATAACATTTAATTGCATTATATCATATAATTCAATGAATTGTTTAGTCATACTTTAACTATACATATATCAATACTATGCTTATATGGGTTCTTGGCATGCTATAGTGCTGTTCATAGTCTA
>CM075815.1:29053279-29103279 GCA_037975025.1 Excoecaria agallocha
TTTGGCTAAAAATAGTTGATAAATGCTTGCCTATCTGCTTTACTAACGTCAAAACTATCCCACCATTTTACTCTAAATTCTTTATATAGAATAGGTAATTGATTAATCTGCCTGGAAACATGGTATGTCCATAAGACAATCCAAGGGACCTTGAACATTTTACAAAACTTGAAAAGATTATCGGGTGGGCCTGGGTTGCAATAGGTTGTAAACTTGACAAAATGATCTTTTATTTGAAATGGAGTTGCTTCAGGTATTTATCCAAAATAATCGAACCATTTGATAAGCCAATTTGGAAGAATATCGTAAAACTTATGTGAAAAGTGAAGGAACCAAGAATATTAAAAATTCCTCAAATAAAATGCTCTGTACCAAGTTTCTTGATAATCATAGTAATTGTATAGCAATCTTGGAGGATATGCTGATAACGTCTTCACTTGATATGGTCTGAATCCCCATTCTCATTGAGTAAAGACATGGATAATTTTTACTTTACTATAATTAATTCTATCATTTTCTTTTTGATCATAATTATTTTCTATCTCTACAAATCCAATATCTACTAGTATGGCTACATAAAACTCTCTATTTTTACTTTGATCTTCTTTATGATAATGCCAACTATTAGGGAATACATAATCTATCAATCTATAAAAACTTTGAGTTTCTGATATATTAAGCTCTTTTAGTTTTAGAATCTTGATAATTAATTCCTTTTGGTTTAAGAAATAAGGAGGAGAATTTTTGGGTTTGGAGATGGACAAAAAAGGTATAATTGGAGAAGAGGGAGAGGAACGAGAAGTTAAAGCTGATTAATATGGTTAAGGAGGTGCAGAAGGTAAAAAGATTTGGGATCTTTGGAGTAGTGGAAAAGATGGTGATGGAGAATAAAAAGGTCTAGGTAAGGTCTTAATAGGAGGAGGAGTGAGTGAAGGATTCTGCTGATATTTTCCTGATGATAATGAATTTCCTATTGATAATGTGGCTTTAGTCCAAATTTTTTTTTGTTTGAACTCATTTTCCCTATAAAAATTCACGATAAAAAATTAGATAAACTATTATTTTTTCCTTTAATGAATTCGATGTCAAAATTGAAGTTGCCTAGTAGAGCTTGCCACGTTGCAAAAATTTGTTTTGAAATTAAATTTTTAACATCTTTTTCCAAAATATATTTTGCTAATAAACAATTAATTTGTAATAAAAATTTTCATATATAAATCATCTTTACATTTTTAATGCATAAAACAATGCTTAAAATTTCTTTCTTAATGGTAAAATAATTTTTTTTGAGTTTGATTCCAACTTCCTAAAGAAAAATCTTATTAATTCGTCTTTATTTGACTCTTTTCGCTTTTGTTCCAAAATACCTTCATAGCATATCTCATTAACATTCGTTTCTATTATTAAAAAGGCTTCTAGATATGGAATATTTAAACAGGGAAGGCTCTTAATTTTTTCTTTAATTTTTTTTACTATACTAGTATGTTTTTCTGTCGAAGCTCCAAGTTTCTTTTTTAATCTATTATACAAATATTTGCATAATTTTCCTAAATCTTTGAAAATATCATGAATATAATTTAAATATCCTAAAAATCTTTGTAATTGATTTTTGTCTTTAATCTCGTTAGGGAATTTATTAGCAAATTCTAAACTTCTTGTTATCAATTTTATAGTTCCTTTATCTATATTATGTCTTAGGAATCTAACTTTAGTTTGAAAAAGTTACATCTTTGGTGTATAAATAACTAATCCATTATGATAAATTAAATTGAAAAATCTTTTTAAATGTTTTATGTGTTGACTTATAGAATTAGAAAAAATAAGTACATCATCTATGAGAACTATTGAAAATTCATGTTTTGGTCTTAATACATCATTCATAATATTTGGAAATTCTGAAAGAGTATTTTTTAATCCAAAAGGAATTACATTCCATTCATAATGTCTAAAAGGAACATTAAATCCCGTCTTATATCTATCTTTTTCACCTACTTGTATTCGCCAAAATCCTGATTTCATATCGAATTTAGAAAAAATATTTGCATCATATAACTTTTTTACTAAATCTCTTTTATATGGTATAAGGTATCTTATCCATTGAAAAAATACATTTAAAGGTTTATAATTTATCACTAATCTAGAAATTCCTCTTTCTATTTCAGCTGCATTCATAAGATAAAATGCTGAATATAACCAAGGTGATTTTGAATCTCTTATTAATCCTTTATCTTTCAAATCTTGTATTTTTTTTCTACAAAATTTTTCTAAATCTGGTGCCATTTTGATAGCTTGTGATTTGTTTGGAATCTTTTTTTAGTTTCAAATCTTTTATATACTTCTGCTAGATTATAACATGTAAAATCTAGTTTTTCTTTTGAACTTATTATCTTTTTCTACCTATGTAAATAATTCTTTTTTATTTCTGGATCATCTATTTTATCTATATTGTCTAATAAAAATTCTTTTTCATTACTTAATATATTTATATTGTTACATTAACATGGTCTTATACAACTACAAGATTCGGTTTCAAAATTATTTTCTACACTATTATTTCTTTAAAGGGTTCGACAAAATAAGTTTTTTCTTTATTTTTTACTTGAATGTATTCTAATGAAGGATGTATAGATATTACTGATTTTTCCTCTAAAGTATTCCATTGTTTACCTATATTAGAAAATACATTTATTTCTTTTTGAAATGGATAATTTATATTATTATAATAACAATAATTTTCAAACCATAAAAATAGAGGAATATTTACTTGCTTATCTTTCATTTCTTTATACCATATACTTCTAAAATTATTTAATTCTTATTGAGAAAAGTTACTAAAATACCATTTTGCTTTTTTCTTATTATATTCTGATTTTAAATAATTTCTTAAAAATTCTTTATTTATTTGAAAATTAGTTATTTTTCTTTTTATTGATTAATTTGAGAAAAAGTTTCCATTTGAGATCTAGTTGGACTGATAGAAAATTCACTTTCTTTTTCTTTGATATATAATGGTCTAGGAATACTTGTGTTAAAATTTACTCCTCTTAATTCTTTTTTTTTGTAGATAATGATCTAGTTATTGAAAGTCTATTATTTGAATAAATAGAAACATTACTTGACTAATTATTATATGAAGAAAAATTTATTTGAACTAATCCATCACTATGTTCTAATATTCTTGATTATTGATTCATTTACTTATCTTGTAATCTCTTGAATAATATCCTTGTTTTCCATATTTATTACAAATTACTATATCTTTCTTATTTTCCTTAGGTCTAAATTTTTTATATTTTGGTTTTTTCTTAATTGGTTTTTCTTGGTAATGTTGTTTTGGTTTATAACTTTTCCTTCTAGGTATATATCGTCATTTAGGTTTTACTTTTCTCTCAACAGTTGATGGAGTTCTAATTTATTGATAACCATATTGTTACAAAATGATCTTAATTCTTTTCTTCCTCCTATACTATCCCTTTTCAATTTTGCTTTTAGTTTTAAATTAGTACAAATTAATAATCCTTCTATATTAACAATATTTATTAATTGTCTATAGGTTAAATCATTATAAGTTATAATACCATTATGTAAATAACTTTGGTAATCTTACTAAAAATCTTTCTTTCCAATAACTATTATTACAATCTGACCTAGTCATTATTTTAGTCAAAATTAAATCCTTATACTATCTAAAATCTTGTAATTCATGACATATTAAGTTTTGAAGATTTTTTGAGCTTCTTTCTTGATATAATTGAGGATCTCCTACAAAGTTTTTAGTAATAGAAAATGTTAAAGTATTTATTATATCATCTTGTTCAGTTTCTATTTGCATAATATTTTCTATTTTGATAATCCTTTTCCTAGCTAATAATATGTGAGCTTTATTTACATCTGCTACATAGTGATCCCATTAGCCTTTTAATTGTCTAGTAAATCCTGATAGTAAAATTTGAGCTACGGTTGCTTCATTGTTTCTTTTTGATTTATAAGAACTAGTTGCGAGGGTCATTTCTTATAATAAATTTAATATATGATATTCTGTTAAACTATCTATGTTCCATTCATATAAAGAAGTACCATCATATCCTACATGATATCTACTTTCTTCATATTGAGTGTCTGGAGGTGTAGGTCTAGGATAATAGTTACGAGTTTTTGGTTTAGGTGTATAAGTATTAAAATGCAATTTTTAATCAAAAATTCTTTCTCATTATTTGTTTTAAACTGCCCTTTTATGTTTTCTATTTCTGACATAATTTCTATTTCTGATGTAGCTTCTTCATCTATAGTCATAATCTGTTTATCTTTAATACTTAGCTTTGCTAATTTTTCTTCTATTTTTCTTAATACAGGGTCTTCTTCTTTTAAAGTGATAGTTGTTCCTAGGGAGAATTCAAAAGGTATAACAAAGGAGTTTCTATTTTAATGGGTGAATTTTTTGCTAATGGTTTTGATGTTTGACCTATCTCTGTTTGTGACTTGGCATTTGTACTATTTCTTCTACTCTATTTAGCTGACTTGCTATAGTATCTAATATTTGATTAGAAAAATTATTTTCCAATATTACATGTTGTAAATCTTTTCTTACATCTTTATTTTTTGATTAGTTATAGTAAAGTAAAAATTATCCATGTCATTACTCAATCACAATGGGGATCTAAACCTTATCAAGTGAAGGCGTTATTAGGATATCCTCCAAGATTGCTAGACAATTACTATGATTATTAAGAAGCTTGGTATAGAGCATTTTATTTGAGGAATTTTCAACATTCTTGGTTCTTTTACTTTTCGTATAAATTTAGCGGTGTTCTTCCAAATTAGTTCATCAGATGGTTCGGTTATTTTGGATTAATACCTGAAGCCGCTCCATTTCAAATAAAATATGCTTTTGTCAAGTTTACAACCTACTGTAACTCAAGCACACCCAATAATCTTTTAAAGTATTGTGCAATGTTCAAAGTACCATAGATTGTCTCATGGACATACCATATTTCCAAACAGATAAATTAATTACCTATTCTATATAGAGAATTTAGAGTAAAATGGTGGGATAGTTATGAAGTCAATAAAGTAGATAAGCAAGCAGTTATCAACTATTTTGAGCTGAAGACTTCAGCAGCTTCATCATCAACTCATTCAATAGGTTTCATTGCAGATAAAACTCAAATTGTCAATTTATTATCATCTGCAGCATTGGAAGATGAGAGTTCAATTCAATTATCAATTGAATATCAGCTGAAAGGGCATCCTCATCAAAAGCAGTACTCCTCCTCCCAATAGAGCATTTGAAGATTCTCAAGATCCTTATACAAATATCAAAATATAAAAAGTAAATGTAAATGTAATGCAATGCAAATGTAAATGTTATGTAGATGCAAATGAAAACGTAAATGCAAAAAAAAAAAAGAGGAAAAAGACAAAAAGTCAAAAATTAAAAGATAAGAATGGTAAAAGTCTTTAAAGCCTTTCAAAATTCTTACCAAGTTCTTTCTCGACAAAAACTTTAAAACCTTTAAAGCTAGATAAACCTTTTACCTATCCCATTTACAACTATTACCTTATCTTTTATCTGACAATTACTACTATTAGCCTTTATTGTAAAACCATCATTACGAGCCATATTTTCAACAAAAGATAAAAAGCCATCATTTGATTTTCAAATTGTATCTAACACTTTTACTATTTGAAGCAAGAAACTTATCTCTTGGTAGAGCATGCAATTATTATTTGTTAGCCTCAACCAACTTGAAGCAAGAGCTAACCTTATCTTGAATCCAAATGTTTTATATATAAGGGGAGTTTGGGTGATCATCCGAGAGAACAACAAAGATTTCAACTTCAAAATTAGATAGATAAATAAAAAACCCTTTGTAATTTCTACTTCCTTTTGTAATAAAACCTTAGATCTACATTTTCAAGAGCTTGTACATGTACTCCTCCTGTAAACTCATCTAGTACTCCTACTTATAAATTATCATCAAATTATAATCCATCGGGTATTTCTTTTTAATTATGTCTTGGTGTGTTAATAAATTTTTAGATGGTTTACATGTTATAAATTTTTATAATGATAAAGATATGTTTTTATTAAAGAAAGAATTAATTAGTTTAAAAGAACATTTAATTTAAGAGCATGAACATTTTCATTTAGATGAATTTTGTAATTGCCAAGAATTTCATAAAAAAATAAATTTAGTAGATATTTTAATTGATTTTTGAAAAAAAGCAATAAATATCATGAAAAATAGTTATAAATACCTTTTATAGCATAGAATCACAATCATCGATATCGTCTACCTTTTTATGTCACTGGTATCATTTTCACCCATGCCTCGCTATGCCTCAAGATGAAAACTTGATTTCACGAACTAAAAACCCCAAATGAATAGAGAGAAAAAAGTGTGAAAGAATTTTGACAAGGAATTCTTTTCTTACTTACCAAGAATAGAATTCGTAGCCCTATTTATAAGGCTCTCATTAAGGTAATTAAATTTTCATTAATAAGAGAGAATTAAATTTGACAGTTACTCAAATTAAATATAGAAAATAATATCAATAATTAATATGTCAGTTACCTAATTTAAATTAGGTAACTGCCCATATTAATATCCTCAAATTATGACAAATTCCTAATTAAGAGGAATCCTAATATGGAACTAATTACATATGAATATTGTTTCCTTTTCCAATATTATCATATATATATCGGGGCCAATTTCTCATCTTGTGAGTCATGGGTGTATCCCTAACTCCTTTATATCCCACTCGCACATGACGAAATGATTTTCAGTCATTCTTTCCTATCATGCAAGTAGATAGTTCATGTGACTGGCATACATCGAGGACACTAGTGCTATACAATTGTTAAGGATGTATAGCATCTCGAGGAATAAGATCTTCTCATAATAGTATGCCAAACCCTAGATAGTTTTCTCACATTTATTGTTTTATCTCATGATCTCATAAAAATAATTTTTGTGTTCACTATTGTGTCTCTACTTATAAAGACTACAACAGGTTAACCAATGAACCATGAAGCCACAAAATGTGATCTAAAAACATCTTTTCTATTTACTCTATCCCATCCATTATAGTACAACTTGCTTTTTTAGTTAGATTCATCAAGCCGAAGTTTTTCCATGACCCTTTGGAGACTAACTAAGCTAGCCACACTAAACCATACTTCTGGTATAAGTGGAGGGTTCTGAGGGTTGGAAAAATAGGATCTCATAGTAGGAAAAATTTGAGATCATTCACATAAGATTCCCTTCCCTTGGTCAACTTAAGCACACAATATATGATGCATGTGCTATGGTGTTCTCTCCTTTCCCTTAAAGGAGCTCACGTCTTATTATTATTTAACACCATAAGGTTGTAATGTAACAAAGCATCCAACTTTAGTCCACTTTCTTAAGAACTACTGGCTTTTTGGAAAGAATATGATCATTGCATTTAACATATCATTAGATCATTCTTAATCCTTATTTGAATCTCAATCCAAAGCACACAATCTTATGTGTGTCATTATCTTGCACATTAACAAGACTTATCTTGTAATTTCTGTAAGATGACACTTTTATTTTGAAAAGGTTCTCAAAACTCACTTTGTTTTTAAAAATCGCCTCACATTAGACTTTGTTAACTTATTAACAAAACTAATATAAACACCCGTATGAGTGGGTTACTTCTCTATCCAATATACTTTATCTTATAATAGTAAATGTTCACATATAAACATTCACACTCATGCATTGCCAATAATGAACTCAATTATTATTATTCATAGATAATAATGTCAAGATATTACAGTATGAATCAAATCCTATGCAAACCCTGAGACCTAACATGTCTCTCAAACACATCTTTTGATACATGTTTAGTTAAAAGATATGCTATCATATCATGTGTAGAAATATATTGAAAGTTCACTTCTCTTCGTGCAACAATGTCTTTAGTGTATTGATACTTAATGTTGATATGCTTTGTCCTACTATGAAATTTTGGATCTTTAATGTAAGCTATCGATGACTGACTGTCATTATAAATTGTCACCAATTCCTTTGAGGTAGCTACATTCAGATGGTCCATAAACCATTTTAACCAAACTGCCTCTTATACTACAGCTATGAAAGTGACAAATTTTGCTTCCATTGTCGAAAGGGCTACACTAGTCTGTTTCTTGCTACTCTATGAAATGGTACCCTTGTTCAGCAAGAAAATATAACCTGATGTGGATTTCCTCTCATCCACATCTCCTCCCTAATCATCATCCGTATATCCTCTCAAATGTAGATCCTTTCTTTGAAAACAAAGAGAATAATTTGCGGTACCTTTGAGGTATCTAAGTATCATTTTTATCGAATTTCAATGTACTTTGCCTCGGTTAGATTGATATCTACTCACCATGCCCACACCATAGTGTATATCAGGTCTGGTACACAATATTGCATACATCAGACTTCCCACGGTACTAACATATGGAATGTTCTTTATGTGATTTATCTGCTCTTCTGTCTTAGGACACATGCTTTTGCTAAGAGATTGATTCTTAGCAATAGGGTTGTTCATAGGCTTACAGTTTTGTATATTAAAATATTCAAGAACTTTGTTAATGTATGTCTCTTGAGACAGTGACAATTGTAAGGATCCAATCATGATCCTAAGAGGATTATTGCTAATTAATGAGGATTACCATTAATTACGATAAAATTTGATTATTTTGCGATTATCGAGGTTAAGTCTCAAGAGGGGTATTTTGGTAATTTCAGCATGTAAGTATATGAGTTAAGTTAAATTATAACTAAAGATAAGGATATAATTGAAGTGAATTAGAAAGTCTTAGGGTTTAGTTGAAAGAAATTAAAATAATGGGGGTTTAATTGTGTATAAGGGTATAGTGGAAATTTCCCTTGGTAAGATATTATCCCACTATAAACTAGGGTTTTGAGGGAGATGGAGATCGGCTTTTGAAGGATCTCTCTCTCTCTTTCTATCTCTCTCTCTATGGTCACGGTTTGGAGATGGATGATAGGGTTTGGGAGTTAACATGAAAGGTAATGTTTTTCCTTTAAGATACCTTCTTTCTTTTCTTTTTAATTTTTGATTTCTTTGGGGATGAGAAATTACAAGATCTTGTTGTCATCTTGTGTAAGGAAATGAGAGAGAAGCATGTAAATCAAGTGAAAGAGAAGAAAGGAATCATGGGTAAAGAAGGTGAAGCTTGAATAAAAGGTACGGGAGATTTGGTCTTGAGTGGTTACTGTACATGTTTTCCCTCACTTGTTATATGTGTTTTTCTTAGTTGAGATTAAAGATTTAAGATAGTAAATAAGATGATTTCTAAGGATTGATAACTTAGATGAGCATTTAAGGAAGTTGGGATATGATATCTAGGGTTTTAATGCATGCTTTGGTTAATCGGGGTCTCTAGGTTTCATGGCATTCTCTCATACGTGGCCATGTGTGTGTTTCTTCTTCAAAACACATGGCCATGTGTGTCTCTTCTTCAAAGCACGTGGCCACGTGTGTGTTTGAAGAAGAAAACACACGACCACGTGTGTTTCTTCTTCAAAACACATGGCCATGTAGGTTTGCTTCATTTCTCACCCCGACCACATGTGTGTCTTTTCTGTGTCTCTTCTTCAAAGCACGTGGCCACGCATGGAATGCTTTCTTTCCACACACAACCACGTATGGGTTTTCTCTTTGGAAACCCGTGGCCACGTGATGCTTCCCTTCCTCTCACCCGTGGCCACGTGATGTCTATCTTCCCCTTGTACTCGGCTAATTATGCCTTTTATTTTCGAAAATACATGGCCAACCCTCCCTTCTCTGTATGAAATATTTGACCAGCCATGCTTTATATATATACTCTTTCATGCATCCGAGTATTTGCTCACCTAAGCCATGTAATTAGATATCGAACACAGTATTATGTGGTCCATAAGATCCAGTCAAGAGCACGAATTGGGAAAATTGGGTTAATAATCAGTATGAGTGATGGTAAATAGTTATTAAATGGAGATGGATATGTTACTTGATTTCTAAGGGAGTAATAGATTATGAAAGTTTGTTCTAATGCTAAAGTCTATAAAGATATGATTCAGAAAGACATGAATATAGCATGAATTATTATAGAAATTAAAAGACATAAAATCTATTATAATAGGATGAAGATTGATTTAAGCTGTAATTAATCCAAAGTCACCTACAAATGAATAAAGCATGATCGCTTAAAATGATATCATATATATATATATATATATATATATATATATATATATACCTTGTTATACACAGATTAGATTGAAAGGCTTTAAAACAATAATCCTATAAAGATATGAATTGGAGTCTACTTGAACTCTGATCATAAGAAGTTACAGGTAATGATGATAAAATAATTAGGTTTCTAAAATATGTTTTAGTGCCTAATAGCTAGAAACTAAGAAGAGTGAGAAGAAATATAGTAATCACATGAGTTTATACTATTTGATATGCCCTTTATAGTATGGTATAAAGTATATACTAGGCCAAAGCAATTGGTTCTACCCAGATACTATTTTGATAATCCTTTGTAGTGACACGAGAGTATTATGATTTAGCCTTATAATGAGAATAATATAGTTGCCATGTTACAGGTAACCTAGTAACTTTAAATGTACATGCTGATTAATGTATTTTACATACAGGTATAAGGTATGTAATATGCCTAAGTTAAAAAAGAAAAGGAACGTGTTAAGGGATATTATAAAACTATAGAAGCTTAATTATACTTCAAGTCATAATTGGAATTGATGGTGAACTTTGATGTAAAGGATCATACCCATATGTTATTCATATCCTATGATGTAAAATGAAAGTTACAAGTCTGCAAGTAATGTTCTAACGATTAAGATGATATAATCTTATACAACTCTTCTAAGAAAATAAAATAGAAAGTACAAATAAGATGATCATGATATATGTGATAATGTTAAGGTAAATAATCTATTGCCTATGATATAATAGACTATAAAAGTGAGCTAAGGAGGCTATAGATGAAGAAGTGTTGACCTTAAGCCATATGAGAACATAGTTATTCTATAATATGAAGCATAAATGCTTGAGTGCTGTTATATATGATTATGTTTAATGTGATTAATTATAGGAATAGGGAAACTACTCATGGCAAGTAATAACAAGGTATGTCCTTGAGAACTATTCTCGAGTTATGTAAGTATATGTGATAGGATTTATTCGAACATGCTATGAAACGTAGTTTGATTTAATATGTGAATAAGTATGGGTAATGAAATCATGTATTGCATTGTTTAAACTGCACATATATGTATGAGTGCATGTGGGTACACGTAATGATAACCATGAAAGATGATGTGTTGTTATTGTTGCATAAACATGTAACTATTATGATATGAACGAAAGAAATTGATGCAAGCATATGATCATATGACAACATCCATATGTAATGGAGCCTAAACCTCAGCATTGATGTATGAAAAGAATGATGTGCATTCTTTTATGAAAAGTGGCTTTAAGCCTAATGATGTGCTAAGTAAAGAAGAATATGCTAAATTAAGAGATGTCTTAAAAAGTTAAGCCTGTGGGTCTTAGTTCAGTTATGGATTAGATATGCATGCCTAAAGGGATACAGTCACAGCTGCTATATGTTTACCCCATTTGGGTCTTGTTCCTTAATGGAACCATCGTTTGACCCCATTTGGATCTATAGTTTGTTCCTTGCTGGAACCATTGCTTGACCCTATTTGGGTCCATTGTTTCATATCTTCGAATATCCATAGTTTGATACCTTCGGGTATCCATTGCTCCCATTATCCACCTTTCGAACTAGTATTTAGGCAGGCTATTAATGATATAAATTGTTCGAGAAACAAAGTAACGTATGTATCGATCGCATCACTTATATATATATATTGAAATCACAATAATGATCTATTCTATTGCTTTGCTCTAAATTTAAGTTAGCTATAAACTATTGCTATGAAATGAAATGCCATGTTATGTATTACTTGATTGTGATGTCTTACATCAACCATGAGAAAGGTCGTCGTGTGACTGCCAATGTAAGTTGGTTTCACGATGAATAGTTGGGTTGCCTGGACCATAAGCTTACAAGATTGAATTAAACGTTATATGAACTATGACATGTATAATGACATTCATGTATGGGAAAATTAGAAAATGTTTGCATGTGGTATGGAGACCATGCCAGTTAATCATGAGGTGTAATACCTATTCATTGGAATGGCATGCAAGTTTGTGTGTATGTGAACATTTATATATATGTACGTGTATAGGTACAATTCTAATATAAATCAAAGTGCAAAGCATGATATGATATTAATCTGTATGATGTTTAAAATGCCATGATAATATAGCAATAAGGAAGACATGTGCACAAAACTCGAACAAAATGATAACTTTGTAATATATGTAATGAAAGCATGCCTAGCAATATCTATTACAACATTATATAACATGAGCTGTAAGGCCCCTAACATGACCCTAATTTAAATTACATATTTAAATTGGATTTTTTATTTGATTAAGATTAAATTAAATAAGAATTCTGAATAATTATTGGTCAAGGGGATAAATTATCATGTTATTATGTTAATTGCATGAAAATAAAATTTAAGAGTATGGTTTAATATTAATTGAGGGTGCAATCGAAGTAAAAAATATTAATTTGGGATAAATTTTTAATTTTGGAAATTTAAGGGTCAAATATGGATAGAAGCATATATTGAGAGGTTATATTAAAAGGTGGAATTAATTGATAGGTCAATGTATGAAAAGAATTAAAAGGAGGGGTTAAAGATTAACATGCAAAGAGTAAATAGGTAAGTGTGAGACATGCATTTTTTAGGGGGACCAAAAGAGAACTTTTTGACCCCTTTACAAAGGCTTAACTCTTGCATGTGGGAGAGATAAATGCAATGGTTGGATGGAGATGAGAGTGGGATGACATAAGGAGAAGAATTTCAGATTTTGCTTCATCTTTCATCTCTCAATTCTCTCTTCCTAATTCTTACATGCACGAGATTTAATCAATGAGTATATGTGCAACAAATTAAAGGTAATTAATCATCTGAATTTTTTCTTCTTCTTCTACTCATTTTGGTGGAGGTAAATGTTGAATAAGGTGCTGGAAATTTTAATTGATGATCATGATGTTTGTCAAGGAGAAGAGGAGGGTAGAAAGAGTAAAGGAAAGGAAATTGCAAGGGGTTGAAGACATAGGGATTTTTGGCCAAGGTATGGGAACTTAGGGCTATTCATATTGCATGTAAAATTATCTGCTGGAACATATTGTGGTTGACTTGAAATCTTGAGTAAATTAAAGAGAATACAAGATAAGAAATGCATATGAAGTCACGGTGTGATTCCTTTGACCTAGTGACAGAAATTTTAGTGTAAGTTGTAATAGAGACCTCTAATTGTAACAATTCAAATTTTTGTAGTTATATAAGACCTTTCCTACAAACTTGAAGAAGGATCCTACTTCATTTCTACCTCTAGATATTTTTTATGATTTATTGAAGTTAGGAGAACTTCTAAATTTGAATTCTGGACCAGGTTGGGGAAAAATTGAGATATCTGTATGTACAATGATCAAAATGACACAAGATTAATTCCTATGTAAAACAGACTCACAAATACACATTTTATATGAAGGAAGTATGACTTAAAAATATATGCAAGTATGTCAAATGTTGACTTGAAATTCGTTGAATCTGAATGTACTATTAAGGGGATAGACCTTAGTAAATTGGGCACAACATTTTGTAGAGTTGTTAAAATGCTACAAAGTAAAATTTTGTTAAACCTAGAGAAATGAAAATATAACTTTTATGAAGAAATGTTGGTCTAAATCCCTCTTAATTTTATGCTATGAATTTTTATAAGTGACAGTACACACTAGTTTGGTTCTATGAATAGCCTATAGTATTTTTCAAATATCTCGAGCTATAGGTCAGATATTGAGGTGAATTTTGATGCTCTGGAAACTAGACACATAGGGGAATACAATTTTAGAAGATCATTTTGCCTAAAAATGACATCTTCAATTTCAAATGTGGCTCACAAGTCGAGTCTAGAATGCTGCCCTGTGCAGATTTTTGCTATACTTTATCTTATGAGTTTTAATTAATTGAGATAAAAAGGTGTTTATGTGATTGCAAAATAAATTGGTTAGGGCATGTAATATGACTATCAATGAGGGATCATATGCATACATATATATTTATATGTGTACATAGATAAAGATTACTGATGAAAATATCTAACCTATATATATATGTAAATGGACTTATAGATGATTGTCATATGCAAAATTTATGTATACATAAGTATCCCTATGATGAGAAAGTGCATATTTTGACATGTACCTATGCTATAAAATAGGGAATATAATAGTATGACCATGACATATGTATATGCCCATATGGAAACATATCGATATATATATAGCACATGATTTGAATAATGATAAAGGTATACATATTGATAAACATGCTTATAAGAATAAGTCTACTATATGCGGATGTACCTACAGGTATTTACATTTATGATTATGTATATGAGTGTATGAGCATGTAATTGCCCTATGAGATATAAAATGCTTTAGCATGACTATGAACATGTGAGATGCTCAATGAGAACATGTTCAAGTATATGATGTGATGATTATATGTCATGCCTATATGTCGTGATGCAAATTTTATAGTCACACGGATCGGATTAGCTACATGTATAACTTGTTATATGAAATGTGCATATATCTGTCTATGCACTAGAGAACTTATAGTTTTACAAGACTTTGTACATGTGCAAATATTATACTATGAATACATTCTTGATATGTGAATTGAACATGAATATAGTTCTGCCTGCAATAGAGTTCAGATGTGGATAGATAGGCATCTATAGGAAAAATTACAGCTGCTATAGTTTGGTCCAATTGGGTCTAAAGTATGTTTGATCCCGTTTGGATCATGAATAGCCTCGTTTGGGTTGTTAGGCGACCCCATTTGGGTCTGCTTGAACGGTCTAAAGTATAATTTGGCTCCGTTTGGGTCTATAGATCCGATATCTTCGGATATCCCTCATTTTGATACCGAAGTGTATCGACAATTCCCGTTATCCACTGATAAAACTAAGGCAGGCTAAACTTTATTTATATTAATGATTATAATTAATTAGTTAAAGTTTATCTTACTAAAGATCGTTATTATGGATTATATTGTTGGTTTGTCCATAGAAATTGTGCTTCATTTGAATACGTTCACATGGGAAATTATCATCTATATGATTTATGAAAATTGAAATATTTGATACTCTCTTGGGTATAAACTTTGTGTACATAAGGATATGCTTTAAGCTTTAAGGTATTTGTTATTATTGACATGTTATGTTGTACATGTTATATATATATATACTGTATGTGTATTTTGATGACCGTTGTGAGTGGTCATCCATCTGTAGACATTCCCCACTAAGCTTTATAGCTTAGCACGAGTTATTTATCCGTGTAGGTTCAGTTATCAAGACTTTTGCTCAGGGACGATCTTTGCATAAGGAAGGCCAACTACAGACTGTTAAATCTTGATGTAGGATTTTTTTTTGTATTACTATTATCATAAGTTTTGTATTATGGCAAGTTATCTTACAAATATGTATCTAACCTATGCGAAGTGCTGTAACTCACCAGTAGTAAAGCTAAGAAAGAGTATGTGTGCATGTGATATACATAAAGTAGTTTTCATATAGTACAATATGCATGATTCTAAGAATGAAATGCAAAACAGGAATAGATTTGTAGCACGTACATAGGTATATGAAATAGTATGACATGATTAATGATAATATGATGGTTAAACGAATATTTAGTATAAGCATGATTAATAGTATTTAATTTATGAGCTAAATAGGGTATCTGTATAAGGGTGCTACATGAGCACTTCCTTTTGGATATGAATAAATGTTAAATGCACATGTTAGGTAACCAAATTGGTTAATGTATTAAGTTGATGGTTGTACGGATATAACGACGATATCAGTATTCTTGAATAAGAAGAGTTATAAGATGCATGAATCTTCTAGACAATAAGAGAGGGATTAAAGATGATCGTTAACTAACAAGTTTCAGGGATAAGATAAGTTTATACAATGCTTTTAGTATTTGATAATGATGGTATCAATGGATAAGGTTGAAAGCTCATCGGGATGCCCAACATGGCATGATAAATAATTTAACCTCATATGTTATTTTATGTTATTATGATAATTGTATTTGGTTTGATAAAGAATATTGTAAGAGCTTGCCATAGATTTTGTTCCCCACTAAGCTTTATAGCTTAGCACGGGTTCGTTTATCCGTGTAGGTTTCGAGAGAACTTCAGAGGATCGGGCAAGATGTGGTTGCCTTAAAGTTTTCAGGATGCTTGAAGGCCCTTTTATGTTATGATTATTTATCTATGAGTTTATTTATTTATGGCATGTAAATAGGGCCTGTGTTATTATTATTACTATTAGTATTTATGCCCGATCTTGATTAGGTATGATTGATGATGATTGATGATGATTGAAGATTATCCATTGTTAAGGAATTAGGGTGTTACAATAATAATCTTTTCTAGCAATCCCTTAAAATCTTAACTCCAAGGATATAATTTGCTTGGCCTATGTCTTTCATCTCAAAGTTGGATGATAGCTAATCTTTGATAAGATTTACATATTCATTGTCATTTCCTACTATAAGTATGTCGTTTACATACAATACTAAAATGACAGACTTATTTCCCAAGCATTTGGAATAAACAAATGGTCTTCATCAATCATGTTGAACTTATTTGGCATGACTACTTCATGAAATCTTAAATACCATTATCTCGAAGGCTACTTTAGGCCATAGATTGATCTCATCAATCGGCAAACCTTATATTCACTGCATTTTTCGATGAAACCTATAGGCTGTTCCATATGGATTTTTTCTTTTAATCCTCCATTGAGGAAAGCAGTCTTTACATCCATTTGATGTAACTTTAGATCCAAACTAGCCACCTAGGCTAGAAATAACCTTATTGACGTAAATCTAATACAGGTGAAAAAGTATCCTTAGTCAATTCCTTCTTGTTGTGTAAATCCCTTAGCAACTAGTCGAGCCTTGTATCTTTTGATACTACCATCAGCTTTTTGCTTTATTTTGAGAATCCACTTATTTCTAATTGGTTTGTGTCCTTTAGGTAGATCAACCAGTTTCCAAACATGGTTTGACCTCATGGAAGCCATTTTTTCTTCCATTGCCTTAATCCACTTATCTTTAGCTGGGCATGAGAGATCTTCTTTTACATTTTTAGGCTTATCATTTTCTTGTGGTGTAATAAAAAAAACCTCATTCGCACCTTTGATCTCAAATTGTTGGCGCCGAACACTTTTTCTTTTAGATTTTTACGGTTTCAAATCATAATAAATATGTCTCATATATTCATCATAGTTTAAAATGCTCCCACTAGGATTGAGCTCTATGCTCCCACTCAAATAAGGATCCTGAATATATATACTCCTACTGGAGTTAGGCATGCTTATCCTCCTATTGGAGGACAGATCTCAAACATCCAGATTATTGAGAAAAGAGTCTTGACCTTCTTCATTAATTTTTCTCCCACTCGGATAAAGAGTTTCGGGTAGTTCATATTCTTGAGTTTCATAAAAAGTAAAGTCTTGACTTACTTTGCCCATCTTGAGAAACTCATTTTCCAAAAATACAATGTCTTGTGATTCAAATTCGTTTATCGAGCCATTTGCTTGCTCACCCACGAACACGTATCCTTTTGATACATTAGAATATTGGACAAAAATGCTCTTTTTACCTTTTAGTCCTAATTTACCAAATTTATTTGAGGTATCATGGACATAAGCAACACCACCCCAAGGGTGTAAATAACTCAGGTCAGATTACTGACTAGTCCACAACTCATAAAGAGTGGAAGCAATAGACTTAGAGGGCACATAGTTTAGAACATATATAGTCGTTAACAAAGCATCTCCCCAATAGGAGATAGACAAATTTGCTTGAACCATCCTCAAACGTACCACATTTAAAAGGATTCCATTTCACCTTTCCACAACATCGTTTTGTTGTGGAGTTCGAGGAATAGACAACTGATGTTCTATCCCTTTTTCATCACATAGAGCTTTAAATTCATCAAAAATATATTCTCAACCACGATTGGTTCTTAAAGCTTTAATTTTCTTATCTAATTGATTCTCAACAAGATTTATAAAATTTTTAAAGCAACTCAATGCTTTAGACTTGTGAGAAATCAAATAGACATGACCATACCTAGTATAGTTATCTATAAAAGTGATGAAATAATTGGCCCCATGTCTTGCTCTACCATTCGTTGGACCACAAACATCTGAATGAATTAATTACCAAGGAATTGTGGCTTGAGTTCCTTTTTCGAATGGTTTTCTAACTAGTTTTCCTTGCAAGCAATGCTTATATGTAGGTAATTCAATCTCATTTAAATCACCTAACAAACCTACTTTAGCTAACCAATGCATTTGGTCTTGCTCGATATGGTTTAATCTAGCATGCCATAATTTTACATTATCCTCATACGTATTTGAAGAAGAAGAGATTAAAGAAAAACTAGCTTTATTTGAATAATTAGGATCAACATCCATAATCAAAAAATTGTCAAAAATAAAACTAGAACCATAAAAAATGTCATCCAAAAATAGGTTAACTTTATCATCCTTAAAATACAGAACAAACCCAAGTTTCATTAAAGTTAAAATAGAAACTATATTCCTATGAATATCAGGAGCATGAAATACATTATGTAGGAGTAGGGTTTGGCCTTCACACAAGACTAGTCTGCATGTGCCAATTTCTAGGATTGCCACTCTGGCATTATTGCCTACATAAACCCACTTTGCTCTAGTAGTTACTCGTCGAAACTCTACAAAGGCATCTCGATCCCCTGTCACATGGTCCGTTGCTCCTGAATTAACCACCCATAAAGGATGAAGTTCAGTTAAAAATACAAAACTTGATACACAAATTTCAATCACTCTTGAGTTGAATAGTGTATATATTTAGGTATGGTGCAATCTTTTACATATTATCCCTTCTGATGGCAGTTGAAACACTTCACCCTAGAAATGTTCACTTTCTTTTTTCCTTTGGACCCCTTTCCATTTTGATTAACTTTCTGCTTTTTAGGCTCTTGAGCCCTTTCTTCGCCTTTTCCATGAAAGCTCTTCTTTTTGTTTTGGTTTGACCTTCTCTTACCAGAACTGAAGTGTGCCATATGCACTTCAGCATTGACCTTGATCGATGCTAAATAATCCTCTTCCAACTCCAAATGTCTAGCGACATCCTTAAATATCTTAATGTTATCCATGTGAGTTGGTTGCATTTTTATATGCTCCCAATTCTTTGGCAAAGATCGGATGATAGCTTGAACTTGCTTCTCATCAGTCAACTTATAACCCGCATCACTAAGCTCACATATCATATTCTTTATCTCTTAGAGATGTTTTCGCATTGAATGATCAGGTTTCTTCTGATAAGCATCGAATTTGATCGTTAAAGATCAGAGTCTAGTTAACCAAACTTCTCTCGCAATGTGATCCATAAATCCATTACATTTCGATATGAGTTGAATTACATGGTGATATCAGTTTCCAATGCACTTAGGAGGATGATACTAGCAATGGAGTTCTTCTTTTTCTATGCTGCATAAGCTGCTTGGTCCTACTTATGCTGAGTAGAAGTGCCATCCTTAGGTTTAGTCATAACTGAACATAAGGTTTTTAGAGCCTCTTGCTCCTTTAGCACATATTGGATTTTCATACTCCAGATTTCATAGTTGTCACAATTCAATTTCATATCTTTGTTCAATTCAGTGACTATCAATTTGGAATCCATTTAGATCCACTGATAAAAAAATCAAACATATGTTGCACTTATTAAAAAGAATATGGCAATACATGCTATTTACTATGCATCTGAAATTAGAATCTAATAATGTAATGACTATACTAGATAATCCTGATTACTGTTACTAATTACGTTCATTAATCCTGTGAGTTATCTAAAACAATGCATATATGAGTATACATAGATACATACTATACCAATCATATATGATTGAGGGTGATACTTTCACATGCTATTAGCGATTATTTACATAACTGAATAATTACATGCCTTGAAATACAAATTTATCGTTATCTAATCAAAAGAGATGCAAAATTAATCTCATTTATCAAAATACTCTTTCTATTCTGATGTTGGCTTGGGAGATTGACGGCTTTGTCCCTGGACAAAAGATCTACCCTGCAAACCTACACGGATAAACACCCGTGCTAAGCTATAAAGCTTCGTGGGGAATAAACTAATATGTTGATAACCACTCACCAAGCATGCAACAATAGTATAAAATAAGCTCACATATATTTCATAAATAAAGAATAAAGTAACAATGAATAACCAAATACACTATTGGAAGGAATGACTGTTTTATTAAATCATAGAATGAGAGATTATAAACTGATATCATGTTAAATGTCTACTATTTTATGTGTGTTTTCCTTATATTTATGTAGTTAAATATGTAATGTTAATTGTATTTTCGTGTGTTTATGTTCAATTTATATGTTTGTGTTTGTTTTAGGAAGAAATTGGTGAAGTGTGGGACAAATGGAGAAGAATTTGAGAAATTGAAGACAGAAGTCACGAGTCGGACATGAATCACGAGTAGTGAACACATTCACGAGAGAAGAAGGAGGCGCAGGGCTCACGAGTGAAGAAGCAAGTGTTCACGAGTCGTGAAGGCAGTCACGACTCGGTACGAAGGAAGAGATCACGAGAAGCCAGCACATTCACGAGTAGTGAGGAGGCTCACGACTCGTGATGTGGATCACGACTTAAGAAGAATCACGGCTGGAGTTCACGACTCGTGAAGGAATTCACGAGTCGGAAAAGCATATGTTTCCAAACCGTTGTGTCTTTTGCACATGATTTTTCAGCCAAACATCATAACCCTCCATGGCAACTTTTCACATTCACAACCATTATGAAGAGACATTTCTATAGAATTTTCTCTCTATAAATATGGATGGCATTAATTAAAGAGGGTATCGAGAAGGAAGAGATCAATCAATGTTTATTTTCTAGTTATTATTTTGGATAAATATTTTTACTTAGTTTTTATTAGATGTTTACAAAGGGACAAGCCAAAGGAACATGAGATAGTTTTCTTTCTCTTGTTTGTCTTTAATTCAAATATGTACTTTGGCTAGTTTCCTTTGTACATTATAACTATGCACTAGTATTTGTTTAAGATATGTTTATTCTTATTATGCATGAATTATGATTTACATCCATTTGTGTGCTTTGATTTGCTTTGTATGATTGGCCACCATATTTAGCATGTTAGTCAATTTGTTCGCAATGAGAGTTGGAATTCTTTGATGGAAAAACAAATGAATGTACTTGAAGCATTGAATTTCTTTCATGTGACTTAAGGAATTCACTTTGAGGGGTTAAAGAATTGGCATAGAGCTTCATGATTCTTATTTATCTCTATAATGACATGAGAATGCTTATAGACTCTAAATAAGAACATTCTTTATTGACAACAAGAGTTGCTTTAAAGAATCTTGGCTAAATTCTCCAGTCACTTTATTTATACAATTACTAGAACTTGTTCTTAGATGAATTACTATTGCATATTTGTAATGTATGTTCATACTATCATTTAAGTCATCTTTAATCCAAATTCATTAATATATGCAAAGTAGTTTAGATATTTAGTTAAATGCATGATCTTTGTTTTATTCGTTACCTATCCATCTAGTCTTTGTAATTTCAATACAAAATTTACCCCATTCCCTTTGGAACGATACCCTACTCATCCTATACGCAGTCTAGTGAGACTAAGGGTTCAATTAAATCCCCATCAGATTTTGGCGCCGTTGTCGGGGAACGGCTTGAATGAATTTTTATTGAATGATACAAAAGAGTGGATGTTTTAGGATTGTATGATAGTTATTTTGATGTATGAAATTTTATTTGGCATTTTGTTTGTTTTAGTATTAGAGTTTTTGTAATAAGTTTTAGACTAAAAGTATTTGTGATTTTAACAGTTAATTTATTACATTCATCTTTTGCACAATAATCTTTTTATTTTCACTTAGTTCTTTTAGTTTGGATTTATTTGTTTTGTGGTTTGTTTTTGGTTAAGTTTTATGTTTTTATAGTTTTCATATTAATTGATTTATTTTTCTTTGTTATTTTAATTTTTGGATGAAGTTGTTAAGATTTTTGGAAGAGAAATACATCACGTTTACAAGTGCCTCACGACTCGTGACTGTCTTCACGAGTATTCTAGTAGCTTTCTTTATTGAGTTATGAGCAGAATTACGTGTCGTGAACAGGATCACGTTTTATACAGAAGCAAAAGGCTCACGAGTCGTGAGCAACATACCGACTTGCGATCATGTCTTTCTTGTCTCTTTCTTTTTCTTCTTCACGAGTCGTGATGATGGTGCCGACTCGTGAACTATGTTATTACGTGCCATAATTCCCTTTATCTTCACGAGTCATGATGATGGTGCCGACTCGTGAAGAACTGTTCCAAAATTACGAGTCGTGAATTTTAAATCCCTGTTTTTACTTTTATTTCATTTTTATTTCTTTATTTTACTTAAATTTCTTTTAATTAGGAGTATTAGCAGTTTTTAATTGGCTTAACTACACCTTATTAACTTTCATTTAAGAGAGGGAACGGTTATAATTTCTAATTAGGGTTTTTAAAAGACATAACTTTTCATGTTTTCCCTCATTCTTCTATAAAACCTGTCGTGATTTCCCTCATTTCCTTTTCTATTTTTACATTCTCTCTTCTTTTACTCTTCTCGCAATTTCTATCTTCTATTGTAACTTATATTTTCTTTTATCTATTTGTTTTTCTCTTCTCCACAACTTTTTCTTTCTTCTTTTCCTTCTTCTCTTTTCCTTTCCTTGCATTCATGTTATAGCCACATTACGCAAGTTCCTGTAAACTGTCGTTGCTTGTCCTCACGAGTCGTTACACAAACACAAGTTCACGCATTTTCTTCTTCTCTTCTCTGTTTCATTTTCTTTTTAACACAATGGTAAGGACGAAGAATGTTTCAGCATCCAAGGGTCAGCAAGGAGGAGATGAACCACCACTTCCGAGTTTGCAGACAGATTTTGGTTCACCATTCCTTCTCTCCTCCATTCACGATGGTAACCGGTTTCTTATTCTCAAAGCTAGAGCACACTATCAATGTAAGTATTTTCCTAACTCTTTGCTTGAAAGTGTGGGTGTTCTTGATGCAGTAAATGAAATGTTGTCTGAATGTGGTCTCTTAAGGTTTGTCAATATGCATGAGCAGTTTTACACTGACTTAGTCTTGGAGTTTTACACAAATTTTAAAGAGAATGCTGATAATCCTAGGCTGGTAGACTTTCGCTTGAATGGTGTTGATTATACTCTAACTTATTTCATGATGCATAGAATCTTTGGTTTTAGCCCGAATGGTTTATGTAACCCTCCTAAGAGTTATAGGCCAAATGAGTTTTGGAATTTTCTTACTGGTTTGACTACTCCTTATAGGGCTAGAGATGCCAAATCCATGTTTATATCTGACTTGAAATACTGGATTTTACATAAGATTCTTGCATCCATTGTTTTCAACAAACATGAATTTAATAGGGTTTCAAGTCATGAACTTTTCCTAATGTGGTGTGTGCATAACCATAAGTCTATATGTTGGTCTTATTGGATTTTCAAGCAATTGTTGCATTGTGTTAATCGCCCGGAGTCCCCTATTACCCATGGACATGTTATTGCTGCTATAGCTAGGGGAATTGATATTGATTTGCATGTTTATGATGGTGTGCTTCCATGCTTGTATTTTTCTAAGCATTTATTTGTGAAGGGAGAGGTCACTAACAATTCCTTCCAATACATACCATCTGTATATCGTTCTTGTTGGAAGGAACTCCCTGGTACTTCTAATCCGCAGGTGGCTAACATGGAAAGTACATCGGAGGAGTCAAGACCAATAGAGCCCGGGCCTAGTGATGATCCAATTGAGGGTACACCTGTTTTCACACCAACCGCTGCATCTTCTTCAACTGCTATCACACCTTCTATGTTCAATCAACTGCTCCAAAATCAATCCGCCATCCAAAGTCAATTGGCTTCCTTGGAGCAAACCACCACTCAATTACTTCAAAATCAACGCCGCCTTGAGCACAAGGTGGATGCTTTCATTGCCCAATCGGGCTACGTGGTTGTTTCGCCTCCCACTTCACCATGATTTGAGGGGAGTTTTTCTTTCCTCTATGATTTAGTTTATTTTTGTGATTTTCTTTTTTGTTTGTATGTTTGTTTTGTTTCTCCACATTGAGGACAATGTGTGTTCTAAGTGTAGGGGAGCACTTTTGTGTGTTTTGTTGTTTGTTTATTTTTATAGTGAGTTTTGTTATGAGTGTTGCTCATAGTGTATGCCATATAGGTTGTTATGAATATTCATTTGCCTTTATACTCATTTTATTAGTTTTTCAAGATCTTTTTGCATGAGTTTTCTGTTTTTAAGTCATCTCTTTTTACTTTTTTTTAACATTTTAGGTTATTTAGTCTCTTCATTAACTATGCTTTAAGGTTAGAATATGATCATTTTGCTTAAGATTTTAGGATTTTAGTTGCTTCATGGAAACTATAGCCATAATGCTTACCTTTAGGCCTTTCAATAATAGATGAGGACTAGAAAAAAAAAAAGAAGGAAAGTAAAAAATTAAAGCAAGATGCATATCTAAAAGTTCAATAAGGTATGGGATGGAGCGTAAAACGCACCCAATACTACATTCTCTTGCTAATCATGGGATGGAGCATAAAATGCACCGATGCTAAAAGAAAGAAAAAAAGAAAGAAAAAAATAGTCTAAAAATGCCATGAGATGGGTTTAAAGGTATGTGAGCTTCTTAATTGTCCTAAAAGGCATCTATAGTCTTTGAATCTTAGGTTTTATGATCATTATTCTTTCTTGAGCATGGTTAGTCTTGAGACTTTATATTCTTGATGTTGAATTTAGTAAACTTTGATGACTTGATGATTTAAGATGCATGTTTTAAGTCTTGATTTACTAATATTTTGAGTGTTAAGGTGTTTGCCTTCATATCAATCTTATCTTAAGTAAAAATTGAGCAATGCTTTATAATTTGACTTACTTGTTTTAAACTTGAAATTAGATTTTCTCATTCTTTTCTCTTGCTTGGGGACAAGCAAGGTTTAAGTATGGGGGAATTTGATATCATGTTAAATGTCTACTATTTTATGTGTGTTTTCCTTATATTTATGTAGTTAAATATGTAATGTTAATTGTATTTTCGTGTGTTTATATTCAATTTATATGTTTGTGTTTGTTTTAGGAAGAAATTGGTGAAGTGTGGGACAAATGGAGAAGAATTTGAGAAATTGAAGACAGAAGTCACGAGTCGGACATGAATCACGAGTAGTGAACACATTCACGAGAGAAGAAGGAGGCGCAGGGCTCACGAGTGAAGAAGCAAGTGTTCACGAGTCGTGAAGGCAGTCACGACTCGGTACGAAGGAAGAGATCACGAGAAGCCAGCACATTCACGAGTAGTGAGGAGGCTCACGACTCGTGATGTGGATCACGACTTAAGAAGAATCACGGCTGGAGTTCACGACTCGTGAAGGAATTCACGAGTCGGAAAAGCATCTGTTTCCAAACCGTTGTGTCTTTTGCACATGATTTTTCAGCCAAACATCATAACCCTCCATGGCAACTTTTCACATTCACAACCATTATGAAGAGACATGTCTATAGAATTTTCTCTCTATAAATATGGATGGCATTAATTAAAGAGGGTATCGAGAAGGAAGAGATCAATCAATGTTTATTTTCTAGTTATTATTTTGGATAAATATTTTTACTTAGTTTTTATTAGATGTTTACAAAGGGACAAGCCAAAGGAACGTGAGATAGTTTTCTTTCTCTTGTTTGTCTTTAATTCAAATATGTACTTTGGCTAGTTTCCTTTGTACATTATAACTATGCACTAGTATTTGTTTAAGATATGTTTATTCTTATTATGCATGAATTATGATTTACATCCATTTGTGTGCTTTGATTTGCTTTGTATGATTGGCCACCATATTTAGCATGTTAGTCAATTTGTTCGCAATGAGAGTTGGAATTCTTTGATGGAAAAACAAATGAATGTACTTGAAGCATTGAATTTCTTTCATGTGACTTAAGGAATTCACTTTGAGGGGTTAAAGAATTGGCATAGAGCTTCATGATTCTTATTTATCTCTATAATGACATGAGAATGCTTATAGACTCTAAATAAGAACATTCTTTATTGACAACGAGAGTTGCTTTAAAGAATCTTGGCTAAATTCTCCAGTCACTTTATTTATACAATTACTAGAACTTGTTCTTAGATGAATTACTATTGCATATTTGTAATGTATGTTCATACTATCATTTAAGTCATCTTTAATCCAAATTCATTAATATATGCAAAGTAGTTTAGATATTTAGTTAAATGCATGATCTTTGTTTTATTCGTTACCTATCCATCTAGTCTTTGTAATTTCAATACAAAATTTACCCCGTTCCCTTTGGAACGATACCCTACTCATCCTATACGCAGTCTAGTGAGACTAAGGGTTCAATTAAATCCCCATCATAAACCGTATATGCATATCATTCATCTTATAAATTTGCCTGCCTAATTTCCTGTGGGTGTGGATAACGGGTACTATGGATACCATCATGTATCAAATCTGTGAATACCCGAAGGTATTAAATCTATGGATCCATTGGGTCAGAATTATGGTCTCATTTAGAGACAAACTATGGACTCATAAGAGTCAAACTATAGCAGCTGCAACTGTAACCCTATAGGCATGCCTATCTATCCATAACCAAGTCTTTATGTACAGGCATAACAAATCATATTTCATATATTGTGAAATTGCATTACTATAATCCAATATAGCAATAATGAATGCTAAATACTATAATATTATGCATTTTTAATTTCATAGCATAAATAATAATCATATGCTTTAATTACCTTGAAGTAAACTCATGCATATTCTGTTTTGAGTAATAGAATCCCACCTTTCAATTATTAAGCAAATCTTGTAGTTAAAGGGATATATTTACTGTCGTGTTGCAAGTTAGGATGATTTATAAGCTTAGGAAGGGCTTAGACAAGTCTATACCTCAAAGGGAATCAAAGAAACACAAGTATCAAAATACAGGGGAGGGTCACGGTTACTAACAATTCCTGATAACCGTGAACCCTGACTTGTAATATGGGTCACAGTTACTACCAATATTCTAGTAACCGTGGGCTATAATGCTCTTTGGTTCAGGACTAAAAATGAACTACCTCAAAGTTACCAACCTTAGAGTAGTAGCCATGAAGTAGGATTATGAGCTCGAGTCACGGTTACTAATAATTCCTGGTAACCGTGAGATGGCATAGATTTTTGCTTCTGGACCAAAAGTTCACTATCTCATGGTTACTAAGCCTAGGGTAGTAACCATAAAGTAATGCTACGAGAAGGGGTCACAGTTACTACAAGTTCTTAGTAACCGTGAGCCAGGTTAGACTTTGGGTTTGGACTGAAGATTTAGGCACCTCACTGTTACTATGAGATTCATGGTAACCATGAGCCCTAAATCGCCTAGAGACCGATTCGTAGTCTCGATTTCTATACCATTTTTGACCTGTAAAACAATAATTTTAGCCAAACTGTCCTTCAACAAGGTTGTAGAGCTATGTTTCTAGTTTTCAAAACACCAACAATAATTTCAATAAGACCTGTAAATCTTTAGATATTCAAGAAAAACCACAGATTATTCATGAAGACAAAATAAAAATTACAATCAGATTTTAGTACTGATTTTCACTATCAAGCAGTGAAAATCATATTTTAGTCTTTTCTAAAAAAATCAAGGTATACAAGTCTAGTTTCTATAACAACTAGAATTTCATCATTTGGACAACTATAACTCAAGATATGAGCAAAAGAGTACCGACTGGTCTTTTGACCTTTTAAAACATATTTTTACCTATCATGCAACAAAGCTTATATTTTTCATCTCTAAGCCACTTCCAAGCTGAAAATCAACCATAAAACACATGAAAGAAGCACTCAAGATATCTTTCATGACAAATCATCAAATATACACACATACAAAACCTAAGTTCCCATACCTTGTTAAGCTCTAAGTTTTCTTCAACCTTAAGTAGTCTCTTTCCCTTTTCTCTTGCTTGATTCTCCTTCTATAAAATAAGACACTTCTATGAACACTTTTCAAGCTAGTCAATGAATAACACACATCAAAGAATAACAAGGTTATCTTACCACTAATCCCAAGTAAATCTTCTTTCCTTTTCACCAAAAACCAAGAAATCGAGAGAGAGAGAATGAGAGAGAGAGTTTAGGGTTTGAGAGAGAGAGGATGAAGATGAAGAATGAAGGCCAAGGTTGGCCGGCACTCCACCTCCAAATATCTCCCTCTCCTTGATTTTTAATTGGTCCAAATGTCCCTTAAACACAACATTTGCTAATTGGTCCTTCAACTCCTTTTCTTTTTACTATTACCCCAAAACTTATCCTTTAGCTATTAAATTAGGTCCTCTCTATACATTTATACTTAATTTAAACATAGGCACTAATAATTAATTAGTGATAATTCTACTAGGGTATACTGAGGGGCATTACAACTCTCTCCTCCTAAAAGAATTTCGTCATCGAAATTCATACCTGTATTGAAGAGCTAAGGGTATTGAGCCCGTATAGCTGCTTCAGGTTCCCGAGTCACTTCTTGTACACCATGGTGTTGCAATAACACTTTAACTAGGGGAATTTCTTTGTTCCTCAACTGTTTAACTTCTCTGGCCAGGATTTGTTTAGGCTCTTCATCATACATATAATCAGAGTTAACACTAATATCTTTTACTGGTATGATGTGTGACTCATCAGATCGATATCGTCGGAGCATAGAAACATGAAAAACATCGTGCAACTTTGATAATTCACTAGGAAGATCCAGTCGATATGCTATAGGTCCAATCCTTTCCATAATTCTATAAGGACCTATAAACCGGGGACTGAGCTTTCCTTTCCTTCCGAACCGGTATAAAGTGAGCCACTTTTATCAATCTGTCTACTATGACCCACACTGCATCATGCTTCTTTTGAGTAGTGGGTAAACCTGTAATGAAATCCATAGTGACATTGTCCCACTTTCACTTAGGAATGGGAAGAGGATTTAACAATCTCGAAGGAAGTTGATGTTCTGCTTTTACTTGTTGACATGTTGGGCACTTGGAGATATACTCAGTCACATCTCTCTTCATTCCTGGACATCGGTAAAACTATTTCAAATCTCTATACATTTTGTTGCCATCGTGATGCATGGTGAATACTGTACTAATTGCAATAAAGCTCTCTTCAATTCTTTAATATCTGGCACACATAATCAATTTCGATAGTAGAGACCACCATCAATCCCAATTGAATACTCTATTGGACCCCATGCATGCACTGATTGAACTAATTGTTGTAACTTTTCATCAACTGTTTGTGCATCTATTACTGCCTACCTTAGATTAGGGCGCGCTCGCAATTGAGCTAACAAAGCCCCATCGGATTCAAACTTCCATTTACAATCTTATAATAACAGAGTTGCCATCATTTTCCGACTTAAGGCATCAGCCACCACGTTTGCTTTTCCTGGGTGATAGTCAACTATACAATCGTAGTCTTTGAATAATTCTAGCCATCTGTGCTGTCTTAAGTTGAGATCTCGCTGAGTAAGCAAGTATTTAAGACTCTTGTGATCTGTATAGATTCTACACCTCTCACCATAAAGGTAATGATGCCATATCTTTAAAGCAAACACAACTGTGGCCAATTCTAAATCATGAGTCAGATATTTCTGTTCATGAGGTTTCAACTGCCTTGATGTATAAGCCACTACTTTACCCTCTTGTATTAACACATACCCCAATCCATTTCTCGACGCATCACTATACATGGCATATTCTTTTCCCGCTATTGGATGGGTAAGAACTGGAGCTTCCGTAACATCTTCTTTAGCTGATTAAAACTGGCTTGGTAACGATCTATCCATTCGAATCTAGTTTCTTTCCGAAGTAACTTAGTGAGCGGAGAGGCAATAACTGAAAAACCTTTCACAAACAGCCTATAATAGCTGGCTAAGCCCAGGAAACTTCAGACTTCTGGCACATTCCTAGGCGGTCTCCAATTTACTATAGCCTCAATCTTTTTAGGGTCCACCTTGATGCCTTTCGAAGACACCACGTGCCCAAGGAAAGAAACTTCTTTAAGCCAGAACTCACATTTGCTTAGCTTTGCATATAGCTGTTGTTCTCACAAAGTTTGCAGTACTATTCTCAAATGTTCTGTATGTTTCACTTCATCACGAGAATAGACCAGGATGTCATTGATAAACACCACAACAAACTGATCTAAATAGGGTTTGAACACCCTATTCATGAGGTCCATGAAGGCTACTGGTGCATTAGTCAACCCGAAAGACATTACTAAGAATTTGTAATGACCATATCGAGTCCTAAAAGTAGTCTTTTGCACATCTATATCCTTTACCCGAAGTTGATAGTATCCGACCTCAGATCAATTTTAGAAAACACTCCAGCACCCCATAACTAATCAAAGACATCCTCAATCCGAGGTAAAGGATACTTGTTCTTCACAGTTACCTTATTGAGTTATCTGTAGTCTATACACATTCTCAAAGTGCCATCTTTCTTCTTGACAAACAATACCGGAGTGCCTCAGGGTGACACACTAGGCTTGATGAAGCCTTTATCTAACAACTCTTGTAATTGAACCTTTAGCTCCTTTAACTCTAATGGTGCCATTCTATAAGGTGCTCTGGAGATAGGAGCAGTTCCAGGCAAAGTTTTAATAGACAACTCCACTTCTCTCTCTAGTGGCAAACTCGAAAGTTCATCGGGAAAAACATTAGGAAACTCATTAATACTGGAATATCCTGAAGATTAACTATCTCCCTCTTAGAATCAAGAACCAAAGCCAAGTATGCTTCGCATCCTTTTCTAAGGAAGCTTTTCGCTTTCATAACAGAGATAACATTGGTTAAGGGTTTAGACTTAATACCCTGAATCAATGTCTCTACTTCCCCATCATTCTTAACAACTACTATTTTAGCTTTACAGTTCACTATGGCTTGGTATTTAGAAAACCAATCCATACCCAGGATTACATCAAATTCATGGAAAGGAAAAACAATTAGGTCAGCTGGGAACTCTCTCTCCTGAATTCTAATAGGGCAATTTCAATAAACTTCATTTACATGTATACTATGGCCCAAAGGATTGATTACACATATATCATAACTCAGCTGATCAATAATAGATACATTTCTACCCAGTTCCCCATTACAAATATATGAATGTGTAGATCCCGGGTCTATAAGCACATGCACATCATTATCAAAGAGGGAGAATGTACTAGCTATGACCTCAAGAGCATCAGCATCTTCTCGACCTTTCATAGCATAAGCTCTAACAGGAGGTGTCGAAGCAAAAGGTCGATCCACTGTCTCAGAAATATTCCTGGACTGGGCTCTAAACTGGCCCGATCCACCTCTACCTCTACCATGGCCTCTACCTGAAGAGGGTGCATTAGAAGCTCCTCGATTACTTTATTGACTGGAGGCTCGCTCCTGCGTCATAGGAAAATTTCCATAAAATGCTCCATGCTGCCACATCTGAAGCAATCACCTGTGAGCATTCTACAAGTGCCCCAATGTCGCCTAAAGTAATAGGTACATTCTGGAGCTTGACCTCTGCCTTGATACAGTACCTCTACCAGATCCGACTGAAGAAAAAGTCCCCTGTCGTCTATCTCTAGATGCAGAATGATTACCTGACTCTATTGACTGATCTCCTGGAGCCAGCCTCGATCTTTTCCCCGATGAAGAACCACCTCGAGAAAAACTTCTTCTTCTTTGCTCTCTTTCTCTTTCAACATTCTCCTCTTTCTAAACCCGGATAGCTGCTTGAACCAGCTGATGATAATCCATAGGATGCAAAGAAATAGGTCCTATCAAATGATCCTAAATCTAATCGTTTAATCCATCTTTGAACTGGTAACACTTGAAAGTCCCAGTCAACATCGATTTTGGTGCATACTTGCTCAAGCGACTGAATTCTGCTTCATATTCAGCCACTGACATACCTCTTTGATTTAGATTTAGGAATTGCTTCAACCTCTCATCTTTATATGCTTCAGTCACATACCTCTTTTAAAATTCTGCTACAAAGAATTTCCAAGAGAGGGAATCAGGTAGCTGAGGTTGTGTCTGAACCAGCTTCCACTAGTCATAGGTTGCTCCCTGAAGCAAGGACACAGCACATGTCACCTTTTAACTAGCTGGACATTGAACTTCTGTAAAAACCCTCTCTTATCTTTCAAGCCACAACTTGGCTTTCTCAAACTCTTCCCAAGTAGAGCCTAAAAACTCTTCTGCACCATGCTTTCTGATCTCAAAAATCGGAGCCTTTGGTGCAGTCATCCTTTGCAAAATTTGAGCCATGTCGTGGGAAATCTTCAACAAAGCTTCCCCAGACTCAATAGCAGCTGCACCACCTCTAGTGGATGCAAAAAATTCAGGCTGAGAAGGATTCGATTAACCCAGTAGGTTGCTCTTAGCCGATTCATCTATCACTTCACAATGTCCTTCCATTTAAAACAATATCAAAAGAAACATAGGGATAGCCATATTAGCCAACATTGACAAGAATTCTATATCTATGACCCTTGTAATTCCTATCAGCCAAAACCGCCTAAACCAAGGCGCTCTAATACCAAAAATGTAATGACTATACTAGATAATCTTGATTACTATTACTAATTACGTTCATTAATCCTATGAGTTATATGAAATGATGCATATATGAGTATACATACATACATACTATACCAATCATATATGATTGAGGGTGATACTTTCACATGCTATTAGTGATTATTTACATAACTAAATAATTACATGCCTTTAAATACAAATTTATCGTTATCTAATCAAAAGAGATGCAAAATTAATCTCATACATCAAAATACTCTTCCTATTTTGATGTTGGATTGGGAGATTGATGGCTTTGTCCTTGGACAAAAGATCTACCTTGCAAACCTACACGGATAAACACCCATGCTAAGCTATAAAGCTTAGTGGGGAACAAACTAATATGTTGATAACCACTCACCAAGCATGCAACAATAGTATAAAATAAGCTCACATATATTTCATAAATAAAGAATAAAGTAATAATGAATAACCAAATGCACTATTGGAAGGAATGACTGTTTCATTAAATCATAGAATGAGAGATTATAAACCGTATATGCATATCATTCATCTTATAAATCTGCCTGCCTAATATCCTGTAGGTGTGGATAACGGGTACTATGGATACCATAAGGTATCAAATCTATGAATACCCGAAGGTATTAAATATGTGGACCCATTAGGTCAGAACTATGGTCTCATTTAGAGACAAACTGTAAACTCATAAGAGTCAGACTATAGCAGCTATGACTATAACCCTATAGACATGCCTATCTATCCACAACCAAGTCTTTATGTGCAGGCATAATAAATCATATTTCATATATTGTGAAATTGCATTACTATAATCCAATATAGCATTAATGGATGCTAAATAGTATAATATTATGCATTTTTAATTTCATAGCATAAATAATAATCATATGATTTAATTACCTTGAAGTAAACTCATGCATCTTCTATTTTGAGTAATAGAATCCCACCTTTCAATTATTAAGCAAATCTTGTAGTTAAAGGGATATATTTACTGTCGTGTTGCAAGTTAGGATGATTTATAAGCTTAGGAAGGGCTTAGACAAGTCTATACCTCAAAGGGAATCAAAGAAATACGAGTATCAAAATACAGGGGAGGGTCATGGTTGGTCACGGTTACTAACAATTCCTGGTAACCGTGAACCTTGACTTGTAATATGGGTCACGGTTACTACCAATTTCCTAGTAACCATGGGCTATGATGCTCTTTGGTTCTAGACTTAGAATAGTAGCTGTGAAGTAGTATTATGATCTCGAGTCACGGTTACTAACCATTCCTGGTAACCGTGAGATGGCATAGGTTTTTGCTTCTGGATCAAAAGTTCACTACCTCACGGTTACTAAGCCTAGGGTAGTAACCATGAAGTAATGCTATGAGAAGGGGTCACGGTTACTACAAGTTGTTAGTAACCGTGATCCAGGTTACACTTCAGGTCTGGACTGAAGATTTAGGCACCTCACGGTTACTATGAGATTCATGGTAACCGTGACCCCTAAATTGCCTAGAGATCGAATCTCAGTCTCGACTTCTATACCATTTTTGACCTATAAAATAATAATTTCAGCCAAAATGGCCTTCAACAAAGTTGTAGGAATATGTTTTTAGTTTTTAAAACACTAACAATCATTTCAATAGGACCTATAAATCTTTAGATATTCAAGAAAAACCACAGACTGTTCATGAAGACAAAATAACAATCACAATCAGATTTCAATACCAATTTTCACTATCAAGTAGTGAAAATATGATTTCAGTCTTTTCTAACAAAATTAAGGTATACAAGTCTAGTTTCATACCAATTAGAATTTCATCATTTGGACAACTATAGCTCAATATATGAGCAAAAGTGTACCAACTAGTCTTTTGACATTTAAAAACATATTTTTACATATCATGCAACAAAGCTTAAATTTTTCATCTCTAAGCCACTTCCAAGCTTAAAATCAACCATAAAACACATGAGAGAAGTACTCAAGATCTCTCTCATGACAAATCATCAAATATACACACATACAAAACCTAAGTTCCCATGCCTTGTTAAGCTCCAAGTTTTCTTCAACCTTGAGTAGTCTCTTTCCCTTTTCTCTTGTGATTCTCCTTCTATAAAATAAGACACTTCTATGAACACTTTTCAAGCTAGTTAATGAATAACACACATCAAAGAATAACAAGGTTATCTTACCACTAATCCCAAACAAATCTTCTTTCTTTTTCACCAAAAACCAAGAAATCTAGAGAGAGAGAATGAGAGAGAGAGTTTAGGGTTTGAGAGAGAGAGGATGAAGATGAAGAATAAAGGCCAAGGTTGGCCGGCACTCCACCTCCAAATATCTCCCTCTCCTTGATTTTTAATTGGTCCAAATGTCCCTTAAACACAACATTCGCAAATTGGTCCTTCAACTCCTTTTATTTCTACTATTACCCCAAAACTTACCCTTTAGCTATGCAATTAGGTTCTTCTCTATACATTTATACTTAATTTAAACATAGGCACTAATAATTAATTAGTAATAATTCTACTAGGGTATACTGAGGGGGATTACAAATAAAGTTATTTATTAGGCTTAAAATCGAAAAAGTTACTATCAGTATCTAATTACCCTCTAAGTCATACTGTCTAACCTTGCAGATTTAAATTTCATGCATAGTAATTTTAATTTATTAGAAATTAAGTTCTCTAAGTTAATTAAGCAAATAATATTAAAGTAAACACATTCATCATAAAATTTATAAGCCACTATATTATCCAAAATCAAAATAAACACATTTATTATAAAGTCTAATAAAACAAAATTAGGAAAGAAAATTCCAAACGTAAAAGTCCGTAAAAATAAAGTGGTATTATGACACTTACATCAAAAATAATTAGGATCCCGATAGACCCAACACCATCATAGTCACTAGAACTATCATCCTGACCATAAGCATTAACTGATAGGGCATGCCTTGTGTGTAATCATTTAACCATGGACGATTCACTATATGCCCATTCTTGAGCACCATATTAGACTAAGTGTTACTTCTAAACACTCCTTGCTTTGCTACCTTAAATAAAAACTTAATTATGGAATCCTTATAATTTTCTTTCCAACACTCAACAAATAAGTTATGGAGTTCCACATGGTAGCTAAAAGATTCACACATCACATCATAAAAGCAACTTATGATTCCACCCCATGTCAAGGCCATCAACCTAAATACAGTCTTACATATTTTTATGCACTTTCACTATATGATGCACAATAGCATCAATATCATATCTCCTTGCCTTCTTACTATGGACCCCATGCACTCATGCATTGGCCAAAGCAACACCTTGAAGAGTGTGTGGAACAATGGGTCTTCTTATCATCGTCATAGTTGTTGCACATAAAAGTACCAAAAAAAAGTGTTAGTACACTTATATACAAATAAAAAATGATTGAAACTCATTTCAATCAAATATAAGGACAAAATCCACATAATCAATTTTCAAACATATTTCAAAATTAAAGAAGGCAGAAAAAACACAATTTTCTTAAATTTTCACAAATTTTTAAACAAAAAATAATTCTATAAAGTAATTTTTTTAAAAATACCAAAAAATAGAAAAATTAAGAAAATAAAAATTAAAAAAAGGGTAAAAAATGGTGGCCGGAGGAGCCCTTACATACCCACACGTACTAGTTGGCCTTCACGTACCCCACATGCAATAAAGGAACCACGCACTAGCAAGGTGCTTTTGCCACGTGGTGGGACAAGGTGACACGTGGCAACTACTCATTTGTCCACGTGGATGCCATGTGGACCCACTGAACTGACAAACTGGACACGTGGCATCCAGTCAGTGGTCCACGTATTGACATATGGCATGACTAATCAAGCTATGTGTTTGGACCCACATGCCACGTGGATGCTAGGTGGCATGGCACATCAAGCCACATGGCAGACCCTTGCCACATGTCAGCCCTATAAGCTGTCATGTCATGTCACGTGTCAACTTTTGGTTGGTCCACGTGGCACCACATGGCTCCAAGTAGAGCCTCCATTACCATGTTAGCTAACACGTGTCTCTTTACCATAAGGCTAAGTGTCACTCCCCCACTAGGCCATGTGGCTGTGTGACATCTCACTTAGCACACATGGCGAAGCGTGTGCTAGAGCCGCGCCTTCTGACATGCACCCAGCACACTAGTGGTCGTGTAAGCCATGTGTTGCCTTCTCGATAGTTTCAGGCTGCTGGATATTTTAGGGTGATTTTTAGGGTCTCTAAGTCTAATGGTATAGTCAAAAATAAAAAATTCCTACTAGAAATATTTATTATGAACTTTTAAAAAATTATTTAATTCTGGTGTCTGAAAAATCACAAAAAAATTTAAGACAAGAATTAAAAAAACACACATATAGAACAGATCTAGTATGCACATCAATTAGCCTATCAACATGTTTGAATTTTCACAAAAATACAAATCTATATATAAACATGGTGGAACACAAAAAATATGGTTCTGGTAGCAATGAAAGAAAATAAGCCATAAATATCTCGAGAAATAATTATAAATACCTCTCGTAACATAGAATCACAATCACCTAGATTGTGTATCTTTTTGCATCATCGATATTGTTTTCACCCATGCCTCGCTATGCCTTGAGATGAAAACTTGATTTCACGAACTAAAAACCCCAAATGAATAGAGAGAAAAAAGTGTGAAAATTTTTTTGATAGAGTTTTAGTATGGAATTCTTTTATTGCTTACCAAGAATAGAATTCGTAGCCCTATTTATAGGGCTCTCATTAAGGTAATTAAATTTTCCTTAATAAGAGACAATTAAATTTGGCAGTTAGTCAAATCAAATATAGGAAATAATATCAATAATTAATATGTCAGTTACCTAATTTAAATTAGGTAACTGCCCATATTAATATTCTCTAATTGTGACAAATTCCTAATTAAGAGGAATCCTAATATGGAATTAATTTCATATGTATATTATTTCCTATTCTGATATTATCACGTATATATTGGGGCTAATTTCTCATCTCATGAGTCATAGGCATATCCCTAACTCTTTCAATTTTTGTTCCAATTATTCCTGCAAATCAATATTTCGATTTATAAAATATTTCAATTAATGGATAGAGAACAAAAAAGAAGAAAACTTATAGAAGGATATGAAAAAAAATTTGAATATTAAAAAAAATTTGTGAATTTAATGATAAGATCTCTAGATTAAAAGTTTATCTCATAGTTTATCATCACATGTTGCATGAAAATAATATATGTGATTGTAGCAATTTTGTCTTAATATAAAGTTAGTAAATTTAACGTTAGAATTCTTTAAAATAATAGTAAAACTTTAAAAATGGATAGACTAAGAAAATATATAATTGAACTACAAATTAGAATTACTAATATAATAAAATATAATAGAGAATTAGAAATTCAATTAAGATGAGAATATATAATTAAAAAACTTGTAGAAACTTTTAAAGTAATTCCAAATTATAATTTATACAAAAGAATAGAAAGATTATAATTTATGATAAATATAAATAATTCAAGGATACTAATCTTCAAAAAAAAAATAACTAAATAGAGTACCTTTAGGCTAAAAATATGGAAAATATTAAGAGAAAAATTAAAAATATAGACCAATTAATAGATTAATTAAGGGATGAATTAAAAATACTTAGACCTAGATTAGCTAATTTAGAAAAAGAGATTTTAGTGATAGAAAATTTAAATTTATCTCTTATTTCTAATTATTATATACTAATAGAAAATGTTAGATATATAATCAATAGAAATGAATATTTAATTAGAAGATTAGAAAATAATCAAAAATCCATGTCCATATGTTAAAATCATAAATAATAAATTTTTCTAAGCTATAATTTTGTCAAAAATTAATCCCACAATATTGTAGAAGTTATCTAATAAAAAATCCCGCAACAATGATCCATCATTTTTGGTATTAGAGCCCGGTGAGGGTAGTATGAGCATATATATGTGTGTGTATGCATACATATATGTATGTGTGTTTATATATATATATATATATATATATATAGATAGATATATGTATATGTATGTATGTATGTATGTATGTATGTATGTATCTACATACATACATCTATATATCTACATACATATATGTATGTATCTACATACATACATACATACATACATACATACATACATATGTATATATGTGTGTGTGTGTGTGTGTGTATACACACACACACACACATATATACATATGTATGTATGTATGTATGTATCTACATACATAGATACATACATACATACATACATACATACATGCATATGTATATGTGTGTGTTTATGTGTATGTAGATGCATACATACATATGTATGTATGTATATATATATATATATATATCTGTGTCTGTGTGTGTGTGTAGATACATACATACATATGTATATATGTGTATGTATGTATGCATATATATATATATATATATACACACACACACACACACACACACATACACACACACACACACACACACACACATATGTATGTATATGTATGTATGTATGTATGTAAATGCATGTGTGTGTGTGTGTGTATATATATACATACATACATACATACATACATACATACATATACATATATGTATATGTATATGTATGTATGTATGTATACACACACACACATACATATATACATGCATACATACATACATACATACATACATACATACATATATATATGTATGTATGTATGCATGTATGTATGCTTGTGTGTGTGTGTGTATGTATATATTATGTAAATGTATGTGTGTGTTTGTGTGTGTATACACACACACACACACACACACACACACACACACACACACACACACACACACACATATATATATATACTCACACACACACACACACTTACACGTATATGTATGTATGTATGTATGTATGTATGTATGTATACTTGTATGTATGTATATATGTATGTGTGTGTGTGTATAGATACATATGTGTGTGTGTGTGTATGTATGTATGTATATATATATATATACACACATACATACATATACATATGTATATATATACATATGTATATATATACTTATGTACACACACACAAACACACACACAGACACACACACAGACACACACACACACACACACACACACACACACACACACACACATATATATATATACACATATGTATGTGTGTGTGTGTGTGCATGTGTGTATATATATTTTAATTCATCTTTTAATTGATATATATTTTTAATTTTTATTTTAATATTTTGCATATTTCTAACCTAAAGGTACTCTATTTTTTTATTTTTGGAAAATCGTATCCTAGAATTATTTATTTTTATCATAAATTATATTATTTCTATTCTTTTGCATAAATTATAATTTGGGATTACTTCAAAAGTTTCTATAAGTTTTTAAATCCTATATTCTCATCTTAATTGAATTTCTAATTCTTTATTATATGCTATTATATTAGTAATTCTAATTTGTAGGTCAATTATATACTTTCTTTTAATAAAAACATATCTTTATCATTATTAAAATTTATAACACATAAACCATCTAAAAATTTATTAATATACCAAGATATAATTAGAAAAAGTACCTAATGCATTATAATATGATAATAATTCACAAGTTTTTGTATCAGATGAGGTTACAGGAGGAGTACATGTAAAAGCTCTTGAAAATATAAGTTGTAGATCTATGGTTTTATTACAAAAGGAAGTAGAAATTACAAGGGTTTTTTTTTTAATTTTTCTTTCTAATTTTGAGGTTAAAGTCTTAGATGTGCAATTGAATATCTCTTTTTGCTCTACTTTTCAATTGATAAAATTGTCTCCTTATATACAAAATATTTGGATTCAAGATAAGGTCGGCTTCTGCTTCAAGTCGGTTGAAGATAATAAATAATAATTGCATGCTCTACCAAGAGATAAGTTTTTTTTGCTTCGAATAGTAATGGTGTCAGATACAATTTGAAAATCAGATGATGGCTTTTTATCTTTTGTTGAAAATATGGCTCGTAATGATGGTTTTATAATAGAGGATATTGGTAGTAATTGTCAGATAAAAGATATGGCAGTAATTGTAAATGGGAAAGGTAAAAGGTTTATCTAGCTTTAAAGGTTTTAAAGGTTTTTTTTAGGAAAGGACTTGGTAAGAATTTGAAAGGCTTTAAAGACTTTTACTATTCTTATCTTTAAATTTTTGACTTTTTGACTTTTTCCTTTTTTTTTAATGTTTACATTTTCATTTTCATTTTCATTTACATCTACATTATATTTGCATTTGCATTCGTATTACATTTATTTTTATATTTTATATTTCGATATTTGCATAAGGGTCTTGAGAATCTTCAAATGCTTGATTGGGAGGAAGAGTACTACTTTCTGATGAGGATGAATACCCATATGTTAAAATCATAAATAATAAATTTTCATAAATTATAATTCTATCATAAATTAATCCCAAAATAAAAGTTGACCTATAAAAAAATCCTGTAACAATGATCCTTAGCTTTCAGTATCAGAACCCGGTGGGGGTAGTATGAGCGTGCCTTGGTTAAATTAAGAGCTCGAGTTTCTTTGGAAATTTACTTTATGTAAAGCTATAATAGTGTTAATTGAAATAAATACTTTAATAGAAATCTATAATAGTGAAGTTGAGTTAGATAATCTAGATCTTTATTAGATAAATGTTCTATTAAGATATCCAGATAGGTATAGTTAATTAAGATAAATTTAAAGAGAAATTTGAGACTGTGCTTGGAGAGATGAAAAATTGGTCAACCTTGAAGTCTTAGCATTGGTCAGCCCTTAGAAGTTGAGACGACGTGTTGGTGGTCCCGTGATTCGCGTAGGTTTCATTCTTAACTTCTTTTTAAATTTAGCTTAATTAAACATACTTAGATGGATAGATTAAGTAGAACATTTTCTATTATAGATTCTAGATTTGGTTCAACTAATGAAGATAATATTAGAGAGATAGATGAAACAAATTCTGTAGAAGCAAATATAGAAAAATTAGAGAATGATTTATTTGATTGGACTATACCTAAACAAGATATTCGAACAATATATTCAATAGGTACTTTTGAAAATTTTCATGATTATTCTACAAAACAAACTGAGCAGACAATAGTTATTAATCAAAAACACAAAATTATTTAATTTTTATCAGAAAAAGCATAAATGAACATAAAATGAAAAAATATAGATTTTTTTTATATAGAATCAGTACAGATAGCAATAAAGCCTTTATTTAGACTAGGATTAGATACTCGAGTTTTGATTTGTTTAAGAGATGCTAAACATACTAATTTCTCTAATTCCTTATTATCAATGGTAGAAACTAACTTAGCTAATGGACCAATATATTTTAATTATTTCCTAAGATTTAACATTAATTTATATGATTCTAATATATGAGATACTTTAACTGTTAAAACAAAGAATTTAAATTTTAAAGAAAATGTTACAACACTAGCAGTAATATACATAGTCTATTATAAAGTAATGTCCATAACCATAAATCCTAAAACTAGAAACCTTTTAAAAGAAATGAAACTTTATTATTTAAAGCCAATAAAACACATTCTAATATTCAAATTCCAAAACAGCTTAGATGGGATGAAATAAGTATATTAGGAAATTAGGAATTAAAATAAATATGTGATCCTAGACCAATTAATATTAATAGTCAATTTTCAAGAATATTAGAACATAGCGATGAATCAGTTCAAATAACTTTTTTGTTCAGATAATAATCAGTCAAGTAATGTTTCTATTTATTCAAGCAATAGACCTTCAATACCTAGATCATTATCTACAAAAAATTTAGAATTAAAAGTAGTAGATTTTAACACAAGTATTCTAAGACCATTATATACCGAAGAAAAAGAAAGTGAATATTCAGTTAGTCCAACTAGATCTCAAATGGAAACTTTTTCTCAAATTAATCAATAAAAAGGGAGATGACCAAATTTCAGATAAACAAAGAAGTTTTAAGAAATAAGTTAAAAGTAGAATATGATAAGCAAAAGGTTGAATGGTATTTTACTAACTTTTCTCAAGCAGAATGAAATAATTTTAGAAGTATATGGTATAAAGAAATGGAAGATAAGCAAGTAAATATTCCTTTGTTTTTATGGTTTGAAAATTAGTGTTATTATAATAATATAAATTATCCATTTCAAAAAGCAATAAATATATCTTCTAATATAAGTAAACAATGGAACACTTTAGAAGAAAAATCAGTAATATCTATATATCCTCCTTTAGAATGCATTCAAGTAAAAAATAAAGAAAAAAACTTATTTTGCTGAACCCATTAAAGAAATAAAATTAGAAAATAAAGATGTAGGGAAAGATTTATAACATATAATATTACAAAATAATTTTTCTAATCAAATATTAGATACTATAGCAAGTTAGCTAAATAGAGTAGAAGAAATAGTATAAATTCCTGAGTCACAAACAAAGATAGGTCAAACATCAAAACCATTAGTAGAAAATCCACCCATTAAAATATAAACTCCCTTCTTTATACCTTTTGAATTCTCCCTAGGAACATATATCACTTTAAAAGAAGAAGACCCTGTATTAAGAAAAATAGAAGAAAAATTAGCAAAGTTAAGTATTAAAGATAAATAGATTATGACTATAGATGAAGAAGTTACATAAAAAATATAAACTAGATCAAAAATAGAAAACATAGAAGAACAATTTAAAACAAATAATGAGGAAGAATTTTCAATTAAAAAATTACATTTTAATAATTATACACCTAGGCCAAAAACTTGAAATTATTATCATAGACCTTCCCCTCTATATACTCAATATGAATAAAATAGATACCAAGTAGGATATGATGGTACTTATTTATATGAATGGAACATAGATGGCTTAACAGAATATCAAATATTAAATTTATTATAAGAAATGACCATGATAGCTAGTGCTTATAAAACAAAAAGAAATAATGAAGCAGCCGTAGCTCAAATGTTACTATCAGGATTTACTAGACTGTTAAAAGGTTGGTGGGATCATTATGTTGCTGACATAGATAAAGCTCATAAATTATCAGCTTGAAAGAGGATTGTAAAAATAAAAAATAATATGCAAATAGAAACTGAACAAGATGATATAATAAATACTTTAATATTTGTTATTACTAAAAACTTTGTAGGAGATCCTCGATTATAGCAAGAAAGAAGCTCAGAAATTCTTCAAAATTTAACATGTCCTAAATTACAAGATTTTAGATGGTATAAAGATTTATTTTTAACTAAAGTAATGACTAGATTAAATTGTAATAATACTTACTGAAAAGAAAGATTTTTAGCAGATTTACCAAAATTATTTGTAGAAAGAGTAAGAAGTATATTAAAAAGAGATAATAATGATATTATACCTTATAATGATTTAACCTATGGACAATTAATAAATATTATTAACATATAAGGATTATCAATTTGTACTGATTTAAAACTAAAAGAAAAATTACAAAGGGATAATATAGTAGGAAGAAACGAATTAGGATCATTTTGTGAGAAATATGGTTATCAACAGATTAGAGCTCCATCAGCTACTAAGAGAAAAGTAAAACCTAAAATAAGGTATATACGTAGAAGAAGAAGTTATAAACCAAAACAAAAATATCAAGAAAAACCCATTAAGAAAAAACCAAAATATAAGAAATCTAGACCTAAGGCAAATAGAAAAGATTTAGTAATTTGTTATAAAAATGGAAAACAAGGACATTATTTAAGAGATTGTAAGATAAGAAAATAAATTAATAATTTAGATATTTCAGAAGAATAAAAAAATGAAATTGCCAAGATAATAATAAATGAAACCTCTAGTAATGAAGAAGAAATTACTGATTATTCAAAAAATGATTTAAATACGATAAATGAAGAATTTGAAACTAATAGTTTAGGAAGTAATTCTGAAATAGAATCTTGTAGTTGTATAGGATCATGTCAATATAACAATATAAATATGTTAAATAATGAAAAAGGATTTTTATTAGATATTATAGATAAAATAGATGTCCAAAAATAAAAAAGAATTATTTACTTAGATTAAGAGAGATAATAAGTTTAACAAAAAATAACCAGATTTTGCATCTTATAATCTATCAGAAGTATATAAAATATTGGAAACTAGAAAAAATTCAACTATACAAGACCTTCAGGAGGAAATTAAAATATTAAAACAAAGGTAAACATTTACCCCACTAACTCCCTCAATAGCTTCTTGGAGAAGGAAATCAAGGGAATTGAGAATAGGGGGATCGGCATTTTGGAGAGAAATAGTTCTCTCTCTCTACTGGTTACAGAAGGTTGCAGAAGGGAGCTAGGGTTTGGGAGTAAAGATTAAAGGTAATGTCTTTCCTTGAAGATCTATTCTTCCTCTTCTTTTCTTCATTTATGATTTTTGGTCATGAGGGATTGCAAGATCATGTTATTGTTCCTATGTATAAGGAGAAAGGAGAAGCAGATAAATCAAGAATAGGAGAAAGAAGAAAGAGTTAGATCAGTGGATTTTTTTGAAGGAGATGAAGCTAGTATATGAGGTATGGGAACTCTATATAAATGGTTACTTGATGATTTTCCTATGTTCTTGTATGTGTCCCCTTAGTTGAAGTGAAGGTTAAATTTAGTGTTTTAGATGAACAAAGAATGATTTAAATCTAAGTACTTGAGGTGAGTTTTGGGATTCAAAATCATTTGAGCTGGAAATCGGGATTTTTAATCCAGACTGTCGAAATGCCTTGCATGGTTATGTGTCCTTCTCCTTTCCTTCATGTGTGGCCACGTATACCTATGCTTCCTTGCATAGCCATGTGATGCCTTTGCTTCTTCAGTGCGTGGCTGTACCTCCTCTTTATTTTTCCCTTACGTGGCCGTGCGTCTTCCTTGTGTGTTTCCTGCATGGCTGTGTGATGGGTTGTGTTTTCTCTCAGCGTGGTCGTGCATTTCCCTTATGTTTTCATGCATGGCCACGTGATGGCTTGGGTTTCTCCCTGCATGGCCGTGCACTGCATTGCCTTTCTCCTTGTGTGGCCACATGAATGGCTTCATTCTCCCTCTGCTTGGCCCCGTGTTTGGCCCTTTTTCTCCTTGTGTGGCCTTGTATGCCTTCTCTTCTTTCTTTTGCATGGCCATTCGCATGTTTTCTTTTAATGGTTCTACTTCACACTCTAAGCTATAAATTCTTCATGAATTTTGAATCCCATATTATAAAATATAATTGGAGAGAATTAAATGGACCATAAGTAATGTACATGATGATTATGTTAATTAAAGTTGTGGTTAATAAGCCATATGATTTCTAAATAAAATAATTGATTTTTGAAGTCTTTCTAAGACATTATGAATGACATAGGTAGACATTAATCTTAGATGTGAGTACTTTCACTACTTATGAGACACCGAATGTATGTATATAATCTATTGGATGAACTAAATGTATGAAGATTAAATTAAGTATAATGAAGCAAAGGAAATGGTTTTGAAGAACCACTCAAGTACGCTCTTCTTTAGTGAATATATTTTTACATGTGGAGTCATGTAGTCATGGTTTATATGACTATATGTATGGTTTCATTCTCATGAACTATCATCAGGTATTACCAGAGTCAACCTTGAAATTCAAATAATGTTGTTACTTCATGATCTTATGTTCAATGATGTGTATTGCATTAGGTTCTTTAAACATTGTTTTTGAGCTCGTATTGCATAATACTCAGTTACCATTATGTTAAAGCATTCTAGTGTAAGATATAAGTTATCTAGTAGCTATGCAAGTATAAGCAGGTGGTATGTATTCTTAAATATCAGGGCTTTAAGTCAGTATTGCTATGTAAATGAATAATATGTGCTCATTTATGGGAAACAACTTTAAGTAAATGTTATATTAAATAAGAAAGAATATGATGAATGAAAGATGTTCTTAAAGTGATAAAGCTTGTGGGTCTTAGTTCGGTTGTGGATTAGAGAGGCATGCTTAGAGGGATTCAGCAGCTGCCATAATTGATCTCGTTTGGGTCTTGTTCCTTTATGGAACCATCATTTGGCCCTTTTGGGTCTATTGTTTGTTCCTTGCTAGAACCATTGATGACCCCATTTGCGTCTAGTGTTTTGTTCCTTTATGGAACCGTAGTTCGGTCCTTTGGGTCCATCATTTAATACCTTCGGTATCCATTGCTCTCGTTATCCACCCTTTGAACTAGTACTTGGCCGGCTATTAAAAGTTTAAAAGACTGAGCAAGTTACTCGAAATAAAGAAATATATATATATATATATATATATATATATATATATATATATATATATATATATATATATATATATATATATATATATATATATATATATATATATATATATATATATATCATTTGCTTCACGTATATAATGTGAAAATGATAATGACATATGTGAAGTATTGACGCCTAAACTATCTCTTATAGATGATGTATGACATATGCATTCCCTTATGCTTTGATTGAACATTGAAGGCATATCATACATAATAAATGTGATTAAATGCTTATGATGAAAGCTGTACTATCAATTACTATGATGTCTAGATTATTATAAGAATAATATTCGTGTTTAGGATTGCAGATTCATTTGGTATAGCAAGGGTGAGATCGTTTAATATTGTTGACTCATATGTTTTCCTTAAATTTAAAGGGTTTAATGGTTTTATGATATTTTATTAGAGTTTATCCTTGGAGTTATTTTCCCCACTAAGCTTTATAGCTTAGCATGGGTTTGTTATCCGTGTAGGTTCTGGTTAAGCCCTAATGGATCGATAGCTAGTGGCTAGTCAACCTTTGAAGAGAAGATCTGACAGAGTGTAGTTGCCCTTGAGGATTCCATTATGTATTTTTGACATTATGTTAGGGCTTTTTAATTATAAGTTTGTTTTAAGTTATTGCGGCATGTAATAATTATGGCCCGTGCTGGTTATTATTATTATCCATGCCTTATCTTTGCTAGGTTATGATGATGATTGATGTTTATGCATAGTTAGTGGATTAGGGTGTTACATAAGATACCCTAAACCATATAACAAAGATTTATTAAAAACGTTATATGATGCAAATATTTTTTCTAAATTCGATATGAAATCAAGATTTTGGCAAATACAAGTAGAAGAAGAAAATAGATAAATGACAAGATTTAATGTTTCTATTGGACATTATGAATTGAATGCAATGCCTTTTAGATTAAAAAATGCTCATTCAAAATTCCAAATATTATGTATGACATATTAAGACTAATACATGAATTCTCAATTGTTTACATAGATGATATACTAATTTTTTCTAACTCCATAAGTCATCACATAAAACATTTGAAAAGATTTTTCAATTTAATTCATCAGAATGGATTAGTTGTTTCTGCATCAAAGATGCAACGTTTTCACAATAAAGTTAGATTCTTATGATATGATATAGATCAGTGAACTATAAAGCCAATAACAAGAAGTTTAGAATTTACTAATAAATTTCCAATTAAAATAAAAGATAAAAATTAATTTCAAAGATTTTTAAAATGTTTAAATTATGTTCATGATTTTTCCAAAGATTTAGGAAAATTATGTAAACCTTTGTATAATAGATTAAAAAAGAAATCTGAACCTTGGACAGAAAAACATACTAGTATAGTAAGGAAAATTAAAGAAAAAATTAAAAGCCTTCCCTGTTTAGATATTCCACACCTAGAAGCTTTTGTGATAATAGAAACAGATGCTAGTGATATAGGCTATGGAGGTATTTTATAACAAAAGAGAAAAGAGTCAAATAAGGAAGAGTTAGTAAGATTTTATTCAGGAAGTTGGAATCAAACTCAAAAGAAATATTCTACCATTAAAAAAGAAATTTTAAGAATTGTTTTACGCATTAAAAAATTTGAAAATGATTTATACATGAAAAAGTTTTTATTATGCATTGATTGTTTGTCAGCACAAATATGTTTTAGAAAAAATGTTAAAAATCTAATTTCAACACAAAATTTTGCAAGGTGGCAAGCTTTACTAAGCAATTTCGGTTTTAACATCGAATTCATTAAAGTAATAACAATAGTTTCCCTGATTTTATTTCTCGTGAATTTCTACAGAAAAAATAAGTTCAAACAAAAAGGTTTTGACTAAAGCAACATTATCAACAGGAACTCCATTATCATTAGGAAATTATCAATAGAATCCTCCACTCCTCCTCCTATTAGGACCTTAGCTAGACCTTTTTATTCTCCATTACCATATTTTCCACCACTCTAAAGACCTCAAACCTTTTCACCTTCTGCACCTCCTTGACCATATTCATCAGCTTTAGCTTCTCCTTCCTCTTCCTCTTCTCCTATTATACCTGCTCTGTCCATATCCAAACCTAAAAATTCTCCTCCTTATAACTTAAACCAAAAGAAATTATTTATCAAGATTTTAGAACCAGAAGAACTTAATATATCAGAAACCTAAAGTTTTTATAGATTAATAGATTATGTATTCCCTAATAGTTGGCATTATCATAAAAAAGATTGAGTAAAACTAGAGAGTTTTATAAAGCCATACTAGTAGATATTGGATCTGTAGAAATAAAACATAATTATGATAAAAAAAGAAAAAGATAAGATTAGTTATAGTAAAGAAAAAATTATCTATGTCATTACTCAATCAAAATAGGGATATAGACCATATCAAGTGAAGATGTTATCAGGATATCCTCCAAGATTGCTATGCAGTTACTATAATAATCAAGAAGCTTGGTACAATGCATTTTATTTGAGGAATTTTCAACAGTTTTGGTTTTTTTACTTTTCACAAAAGTTTGGCATGTTCTTCCAAGTTGGTTCATAATATGGTTCAATTATTTTGGATTAATACCTGAAGCATCTCCATTTCAAATCAAAGATGTTTTTGTCAAGTTTACAACCTACTACAACCTAGGTGCACCTGTTAATCTTTTAAAGTAT